>ML107927.1:25830-93369 GCA_003697995.1 Taxidea taxus jeffersonii | reverse complement strand
GACCCAGGATGTGATCTATTCTGGAGAATGTTCCATGGGCACTAGAGAAGAATGTGTATTCTGTTGCTTTGGGATGGAATGTTCTGAATATATCTGTGATGTCCATCTGCTCCAGTGTGTCATTTAAGACCTTTATTTCCTTGTTGATCTTTTGCTTGGATGATCTGTCCATTTCAAAGAGGAGTGTGTTAAAGTCTCCTACTATTATTGTATTCTTGTCACTGTGTTTCTTTGATTTTGTTATTAATTGGTTTATATAGTTGGCTGCTCCCATATTAGGGGCATAGATATTTAAAATTGTTAGATCTTCTTGTTGGACAGACCCTTTGAGTATGATATAGTGTCCTTCCTCATCTCTTCTTATAGTCTTTGGCTTAAAATCTAATTGATTTGATATAAAGATTGCCACCCCAGCTTTCTTCTGATGTCCATTAGCATGGTAAATTGTTTTCCACCCCCTCACTTTCAATCTGGAGGTGTCTTCGGGTCTAAAATGAGTTTCTTGTAGGCAGCATATGGATGGGTTTTGTTTTTTTATCCATTCTGAAACCCTGTGTCTTTTGATTGGGGCATTTAGTCCATTTACATTCAGGGTAACTATTGAGAGATATGAATTTAGTGCCATTGTATTGCCTGTAAGGTGACTGTTATTGTATATTGTCTCTGTTCCTTTCTGATAATACTTTTAGGGTCTCTCTTTGCTTAGAGGGCCCCTTTCAATATTTCCTGTAGAGCTGGTTTGGTGTTTACAAATTCTTTCAGTTTTTGTTTGTCCTGGAAGCTTTTTATCTCTCCTTCTATTTTCAATGATAACCTAGCTGGATCAAGTATTCTTGGCTGCATGTTTTTCTCGTTTAGTGCTCTGAATATATCATGCCAGTTCTTTCTGGCCTGCCAGGTCTCTGTGGATAAGTCTGCTGCCAATCTAATATTTTTACCATTGTATGTTACAGACTTCTTGTCCCGTGCTGCTTTCAGGATTTTCTCTTTGTCGCTAAGACTTGCAAATTTTACTATTAGATGGCAGGGTGTGGATTGATTCCTATTGATTTTGAGAGGTGTTCTCTGCACCTCCTGGATTTTGATGCTTGTTCCCCTTGCTATATTAGGGAAATTCTCTACAATAATCCTCTCCAGTATACCTTCTGCTCCTATTTCTCTTTCTTCTTCTTCTGGAATCCCAATTATTCTAATGTTGTTTCAGCTTATGGTATCACTTATCTCTCGAATTCTCCCCTCGTGGTCCAGTAGTTGTTTGTCTCTCTTTTGCTCAGCTTCTTTATTCTCTGTCATTTGGTCTTCTATATCACTAATTCTGTCTTCTGCCTCATTTATCCTAGCAGTAAGAGCCTCCATTTTTGATTGCACCTCATTAATAGCTTTTTTAATTTCAACTTGATTAGACTTTAGTTCTTTTATTTCTCCAGAAAGGGCTTTTATTTCTCCTGACAGGGTTTCTCTAGTATCTTCCATGCCTTTTTCGAGCCCGGCTAGAACCTTGAGAATTGTCGTCCTGAATTCCAGATCTGACATATTACCAATGTCTGTATTGATTAGGTCCCTAGCCTTCGGTCCTGCCTCCTGTTCTTTTTTTTTGTGGTGAGTTTTTCCGCCTTGTCATTTTGTCCAGATAAGAATCTGCTGTTCTCCTTGTTAAGTGAATTTGATCTTGGCTGGATTTCTTGTTGATCTTCTGGGGGAGGGGCCTGTTGTAGTGATTCTCAAGTGTCTCTGCCCCAGGCGGAATTGCACCGCCCTTACCAGGGGCCGGGCTAAGTAATCCTCTCAGGTTCGCTTTCGGGAGCTTTTGTTCCCTGAACACTTTCCGTAGAGTTCCGGAGGACGGGAATGAAAATGGCGGCCTCCCAGTCTCCGGTTCGGCGGAGCCGAGAGCTAGGGGCCCCAGTCTTCAGTGCGCCTTCAGAGAAAAGCGTTTAAACACTCCCGTCTCCCCAGCCTCCGGCCACGCCCGGAGAAAATCGTGCGTAATCAGTCCCGTCTCACTGGCTTCTGGGAGCTCCGAGCTCACCCAGCCTGTGACCAAGTGTCTCTGTCTCTGGCAGAGTCCCACCTGGAGTCTCTGAACCCCTGAGCTCTCCCGGGTCGGAGTCTCCCCGGATCTTGTGGGGACCCCTCGCACAGAGCACCGGCCCGTGTCACAGACCACGGCTCTAGGAAACCTCGGCTCTGTCTCCGCAGCCGGCTTCCCCGCTCTAATACCTGTGAGCTCTGCGACACTCAGACACCCCCGATCTTTCTGTGACCCTGTGGGACCTGAGTCCACGCTGTCCCCGCGAGGTCTTCACCCCAGTTTAGCCTCTGGAGTGATGTCCCTCCCTGGAGCAGACTTTTAAAAGTCCTGATTTTGTGCTCTGGTGTTCCGCCGCTTGCCGGGAGCCGGGCCCTCCACCTGGGGTCTATCTTCCCGTCGCGTTGGATTCACTTCTCCGCTGGTCCTACCTTTTAGAAAGTGGTCGATTTTCTGTTTCTAGAATTGTTGTTTTTCTTCTCTTCGATCTCCTGTTGGATTCGTAGGTGTTCAGAATGGTTTGATAGGCTATCTAGCTGATCTCCTGCTGCCTGATGTCGTCTCAGCCTGCTACTTCTCCGCCATCTTGACTCTTCCCTGGCTTTATTTTACTTTTGCCACCAAGATTTTGTTAGTTGAGTTAGATAAGTGACCACTAAAATCCCCAAGGAGTAAGACAGAAAAATATGAAAATAATCTAATACTGAAACTGAAGTAAAAGATGAGGAAGAGAGTTTTTCTCAACAAAATGCTTTTGAATTTTACCTAAAGGCACTATTCTAATCACAACAAAAGCTGTTCAACCTTTTTTGAGATTAGAGTAATATTTTGAAACAACTTTCTTTGTAACCATTGTTTATCAGTAGGTGAGTGCAGGCAGTCCTCATTTTGCATGGTAGTGTGGGACAAAAAAAGTGGCCATACAAAATAAAACTGCACATAAGGATCTTAATCAATGGGAAATGTTACCGTTGTTCTATGATCTTTTTTTAAAGATTTTATTTATTTATTTGACAGAGAGAGATCACAAGTAGGTGGAGAAGCAGGCCCCCTGCTGAGCAGAGAGTCCAATGTGGGGCTCGATCCCAGGACCCAGGGATCATGACCTGAGCTGAAGGCAGAGGCTTAAACCACTGACCTACCTAGGCACCCCTGTTCTATGATCTTCAAAAAAATTTTTGTCAAGATGTTAAACCTCTTTGTTATAAATGTATATAGGGAAATGAAAAAAATAGTAAAACTATATTAATTAAATACAGTGTTCCATAAAACATTAAAAGCAATTAGAATTAAATAAATAAATTAATTATTTCTTTGTAAAAAACTTATCAAGAGTACCTTGAATAGTACTTTGCCATCTCCCTGTAAGAATTAGAATAGTAGATCTAGCCGGAGTGAGCATCTTTTCTGTGCCTTGGTAAATTGTCCATTTGGATCAGCTTCCAACATTTTACTTTTGCATTTTTAATGTTGGGAAATATCTCCAAGAGTTTCTTTAATGCGAAGTTTTTTGCTTGCATCAGTTCCTAAGGGACATCTTCTTTTTTGTCTCAGCCACTTTCGTTGTTTATGTCAATAGTTACCTTCACTACATTCTTCTGACTGCAGATCTAGAGTCTCTCATAATGGCAACATTACCACAATTAGCTGTTTCTTCTATTACTCCATTTATATTTGAATTCAGTTTCACTTCCAGCTTTATCATTTTTTCATTTCTTTGCTGTACTTTTATCTTTGTCGGCCAATTCCTTCTTTTAGTTGCCCATTTCGTAAAATTTCAGGTGGGTTTAGGAGGCAAGCAGGTAACATAGACCTATATGCTTTGGTGTCTTTAGACAGATGAATTGAATGACCAGTCACCAACCAACTTTGGAAGGAAATGATCAGTCACTGATCATGATATACATCTCTTATTAACATAGTGCTTTGTGGACTAAAGTGCTAACAAGGAAATTTGTACTTGTGCAGTTGTAGTTAATATAGCGTGGTGAGTGAAATTGGAACCATGCTTGGAAACTGGTATTCTTTTTTTTTTTTTTAAGATTTTTATTTATTTATTTGACAGACAGAGATCACAAGTAGGCAGAGAGGCAGGCAGAGAGAGAGAGGGAAGCAGGCTCCCCACTGAGCAGAGAGCCCGATGTGGAGCTCGATCCCAGAACCCTGTGATCATGACCCAAGCCGAAGGCAGAGGCCTTAACCCACTGAGCCAGCCAGGTGACCCGGAAACTGTTATTCTTGAACTAAACGTACAATTGCTGAAATTTGTGCAGATGTGAGACCTGAGAAATAAGGGCTGCCTATAATTGGAAAAAAGGTGAACTATTTGATCAATTAAAGATGCGGTGGGTTTTGATAAGACTGAAGATGTAGGACTGTTGGACTATTTGATCTCTGAGCCATTGAATGCCTGATGCATTTTATGTGAAAGTGTAAATTTGATCCTATTCTTCTAGCTTCTTTAATTCTCCTTAAGTGCTTCCTTAGAGAGGACCTTTCACACCATTTCTCAAAAAAAGCAAAAAAACAAACAAAACAAAACAAAAAAAACCCTAGTTGTAATAAGTAAAAACTGTAGTTTTAGGAGAATAATAGTGATAGTGATTTATGAGTTCATTATGAAGCAACTGACATTGAAAGTTTTTTTCATTTTTTATAGAATGTTAAAATCCTGATAATTGAAGGTGAAAAGGTGGTTAATAAATAAGTTTTGATTCATTTAGCCAGTAACTCCCATTTTCATTGTCTTCCTACTAGCAAATATTTTATTATTAAATGTGAAAGATGAAGTTTTACTCTGTTTTGGGTTGAATTGAATAATGTTAATTTATTGTTTGATTTCCTACAGGTGACCTGGCACAGAGGTTGATCTCAAGATGCCATTAGTGAAAAGAAACATCGATCCTAGGCACTTGTGCCACACAGCACTGCCTAGAGGCATTAAGAATGAACTAGAATGTGTAACTAATATTTCCTTGGCAAATATAATTAGACAACTAAGTAGCCTAAGTAAGTATTTTTATATCAGTGAAAATATTTCTTGCAAACCAAAATGTTACACTTAAGAGTATAAGTACTAAGAAGATGTTCTTATGATTAATTTGGGGGGATGTTTCATGAGAAGAATACAACGTTGTCTTGAAAAATGTACCCATTTTAAATTAATGAGTTTTAGAATCATTTCTTCTCTGCGTGTTTCCTCTGCTAAAGAGAAATAAAAACAGTTTTAGGAACAGGACCACATGATCAAGAATTACTGAAATTATATTTAAAATATGATTTGATATATGAAAGATAATGCCAGGGTTGTACTTTTGCTTGCTTATTATCATTGTTACATTTTTAGAGGCTTCAACTATTCACTAGTGTCTCTTTCTTTACATACATTTTATTAGCCTAAGGAAATATTTTTATATTATCAAATATCTAAAATTAAAAGGTGTGAGGTAGTCACTAAGAGAATCAGGTTAGTCAGGTGAGTTGTCTAAAGGACATTAGTAGTGTGACATGCAGAACACTGTGAAGATAGCAAGTGAGCTTGGCCTCTCACAGACGAAAGGCAAGCAGGTTGTCCGGGTAGTAAAGGCCATGGAAGGGACAGGTATTGGAGGAGACAGGCAGTGTGCTCCCATGATAAGACTGCAGAAGAGAACTGCCGGGTTAAGGAATTAAGTAAATTATTCAAAATTTAAAAAAATAAATCCAATCTCTCTTTTGAATTGATGGCTTAGCTTTTTAATGAGACACTTATATTTCATTTTAAAGAAAAAAACAAGATGTTCTTGGCCTTAGGTATATTCTCTAAGTGGTCCTAGATATATCTTAGCCCCACATGCATTGTCCTTATAGGCAAGATTGACTCTTTTCTTTTCCTTTTAACTTTTGTTGTTTCTTTGGAGTACTTAGCACAAGATAAAGAGAGGTGGTTAATGTGTTTCAAGTGAGAACACTTGGATATACACATACATAGCTAGAGCAACATAAAAATTACTTTTGAATGTTCTTGGTGAAAGCACTAAATTTCTACATTGCCTGTGAAATAGTTTTAAAAATAAAAGGATATTTATTTGAATTTAAGTATATTCGTTGCCTCTTTTGGTGGTTATTTTTTCAGGTTAGTTATTGGCAGTGAATCACTAACATACTATATTATTTACCTGTTTTTTTCTTTGGGAAAGTCAATATGGAATATACTTTTGAGACAAATCAAAGAAGAGTCCTAAATATCATATTAATATATGATTAACCATATTTTTAAAGACATTTGCTGACCTTTTTTGTGACATAGCACTAATTGAATCTAACATAACTTCATATAGAATTTGTATTACTACATGTATATGAGTATATAGGTTAATATTAAAATACATATTAATAGCATAGAAATGACAATAAATTTTAGTTAAAATATTTCTTAAAGTAAATTTTGAATCTAATACAGGCATGTTATTTTAGGAATATTCCCAATGTCAAATTTAGAGCTAATATAATGATTAAGAGTGTTAATTTGCTGTACTAACCCATTTTTTACATGACCTAAAGATGGAAACTTAAGGAATGTTCAAGTCTGGTATAATCCATGTAAGTAACATCTAACAGCAAGGACATGGTCATGTTGTAGCCAAACTCTGAAAATAGAAATACCTTGTAAAATATAGCTGGTGCTTCAGATTTGGAATCCAAGACTATTGTAGACATTTTCAAAGCAGTTTGTAGAGATTGAAAAACAAAAGAAACCCCATTAATACTGTAGCAAGGTGTAATAATAATTTACTGCCCTGGAATTAAACTCCTGGCAGCTTTCCCACTGACATAGTTGGGAATCCAGAATCAAACCTAAAAAGCCCCTAGCTAGCCAAAATAAACAAGCCCATGCACTAAAAACTATGTACATAAAATACCAAACTGATCCTTCTCTCAGAGTCTGTTTACTTTTACTTTGATATTTCATACAGGTTTGATGATCTGATTTCCAAACATTTATGCTTCAGAACATTAAAAGAGGGAGGTGTTGAGGACATAAAAATAGAAGCCCGTATTACCTAAGCCAGTCAAAAGAGTAGTTTACAGCAAAGGAAGAAGTGACATAGGGAAGAAGCAATATAAAAACCGGGAAGAGGCCATTTCACTTAAAAGCAGATAATCATATACATTCAAGGCTGCTTTCTCACTGAGAACATTTTGATTTTATAATCAACTCATTACTGAGTCCTCAAGAAAAGGTTAAATTATGTTTAATTTTGTATTTCTACTTAAGACAGGGAAGCTTAAAATAGATTTTACATCAGTTTTCATCCAAAGTAGTTAAAATAAGTAAGGCATTAAATAATCTCTGAATTACTTAGTAAACTTGGCTATCCAAAATGGTTTTAGGTAATTGAAATGTTGACTTTGGTTACTTTGGTACTATCATTAGCACCAAAAGTGTTAAGAGAACACCAAAATAAAGGTCAATTGCGAGGGATCCTCCTGTCTTCTTCATCACAAAAATGTTTTTCCTAGTAGAACACAGTTCTGTTTTCTAATAGATAAAAACTGAAAACATAGAATTCACATTCTAAAAATTTATTCTGTTACACCAAAATTCTTTCCCATTTTATTGTTGTCTTATTTAATGACCATTGAGACTCTAACTACCTGAGGGATCTTTTACCATTCTCTCTTCCCAAGGCTACCCTTCTGTTGAATACAGTCAGTTCATGCTAAGATGAGCTGATAGAGCCTAAATTTGACAGATAGATAGCTAGGTAGGAGGGAGGATAAATAGATTGGCCTGATAAGACTAATTAGAAACATAGACAATAGACAGTTAACACTGAACACTTTGCTGTGTGATAAAGCTATGTGGCTCTTGCCTGAAAAGAGCATATACCCCATTTGAATTGAAGAGTCAAATATGATTAAAACTGAAATCATTCTGAATAGTGTGAGCATGTATATAATTAAAATCATGAGTTTTAGATAACAGGAACTGAGAAAAGATTAAAAATAAGGTGAAGTCATTATAGGAGGCTTGCTGAATGAAATGTGAATTGAATTGGGCCTTTAAGAAACAAGAATTTGGAAAATGGAAAGGAAATAGGAAGGCATTTTTATCTTGCAAGAAGAATAGCCAAATGAATAGAGGCAAAAATAAATACCTAGTGGGGATTAAAGGGACAGATGATATTGGATAAATATGGCAGACCCTGATTTTGAAAAACATAGAATGTTAGCTGAAAGGATTTTGATTTAGATTTTTAACATCATAGATGGTAAGATAGTAAGGAGACCAAGTAGGTTTTTGAAGGGCAATAAGTATTATATTTCTAATAATTCAAATTCAGATACATTCCCAATCAGTTTTACATTACAAACTTTATTCCTTTTACCTCCAAGAGAAAGAGGAGGTAGATTTGGAAAGTAAGAAGGGATATGAAAAGAGAACAGATGGGATGTTTATTTTATCCACTGAAGTACTTTAGTAGTTAAACCTCTAGTGAGGGGGAACATAGACTCTTTTTAAAAAAATTTTTGAGAAACTGTGGGTCCTCTCTCCAGATAAATGCAAATACATTTAAAAACCTGTGTATAATTTTCTCTTGGTTTACAGCTTATAAATTAAGGATCCCTGTGTTAAACTAAGCTCTTTTAAGGACAAAATTGTCTCTTCTATCTCTGTGTTCCCTAACATTTGTATCCCTAACATTAGATGAATAAATGAATGGCTTTATACCTGCCTTTTCTTACTTGGGACTTGGGTGCTTTCCTTATCTGCTGTGTCTCTGGAAGTGTCTCCGACACCCTCCCACACCCAAAAGTTAGGGGCTTTTTTCTCTGTGTTCTGTGGCTTTTACCTTATATTATAGTAAGGGATGCCTCTTGCTGACCTCCTACCCTATATGTGGAATTCTGTGAGGTTCTTTGCTCACTGTCTCCTTTTCTTATAAATTCTTTTTGGGGCAGATATTTTTATCCCTATTTTACAGGTGAGGAAATTGATACCAAGGCCTCAAAGTGAATGGAATAAAGATTTGGACTTATTTATTAAATTGCTTTTCATATTTGTTTAGATGTCTCTTTCTCCCTCTGTTCAAAACTCATCAATGGCAGAGATCTTATTCCATCATTTTTATATACCCAGGGTCTGGTACAATGTCTGGTACATATAAGACCTTTTCAGTCAATTTGGTTTAAAGATACATGTGAGTAAATGAATATATACAAAACAGTTCTTTTTATTATATTTTTGTAGACACTAAAGTTCTTAATTTATTATCAAGATTTTAAAGTTTTGATTTTTTTTCTTAAGCATTATAAAATCTTCTAGGACAGGAATTTTGTGTTTTACTTTTTGGTGCCTTCAGAAGGTCATACACCTGCCGGCACATGGCAAGCCCTCATTCAATGCTTGTTGATTTAAGGGGTAATGTATTGACATACCTTGCAAAAGTGCAATATTACTCAAATATAAACTAGTGAGATTAATGAATTCATTTAATAAATATTTATTACCTCTGTCTCAGGAGCTGTCTCAATAGTACTTACTGTTGAACTAGATTTAACCTACACAGTATCCTTGGGTCTAATATGTCTTAATTTAGGAAGACCATTGATTTTTTTTATTCAAAGGTGCACATAATAATGACTCACCTTTATATCATAAGTATACATTACTGTATGTGTCCTAAATACACTTGAATAATGTTTTCATTATAGGTTGCCTAAACTTCTCCCTGGCTTATTTACTAGATAGAAATTTCTCTTTTTTTTCCTTTTACAATGGGATTATTTTTGCTTATTCTTTTCAGTAATAGAAATGTATATGACTAGAGAAAATACAGTGATTTTAGATTTATGATGCTTTTTTAAGAAAATAGAACAAGAAGATATTTTATCTCATAAATATTCAGAATCTATGTTTTGGGCCTATCTGAGACTGGTCTTCCGTTGGGTTTATGAAGACTCTTAGATTCTGCCATTTGGTCTGAAAATCAGTTCTAGTATAGAGTTTGTTTATGAATGCTGATTTAAAAGAGGTATTATTAGTATGTACTTTTACATCATAATGTTCTCTAACCTCAACAACTGGGCAGGTATGGATAAAGCAGATTGAGTATTTCCATATTAGGCACAAGACACCTACAAAGTGGGAGAGCTAGTTTAAAATCAGATTTCCCCAGGGTTTATGTTGTGTTCCCACTCTGTCTCAGTTTGGTCACTTTAGGGTTTAAAGTATAAACTAGTTCCAAATAAATGCCAAATTCATCAGGACAGCACTTTTAAAATGTCAAATTGTTTGGTATTTATCTCTGATCACATTAAATTTTATGGCATATGTTTCACCATTGCCTAGGTAAATATGCTGAAGATATATTTGGAGAATTGTTCAATGAAGCACATAGTTTTTCCTTCAGAGTTAACTCATTACAAGAACGTGTGGACCGTTTATCTGTTAGTGTTACACAGCTTGACCCTAAAGAGGAAGAATGTAAGTTTATTCATATTATATTTTCTTTCACATGTATCTTAGGTTTGGTGAGATGAGCATTTAATTTAAGAACAGTATTAAACATGAGTTTATTACAAGTCTTTTTTACCCATAGTCTTTGATGTACATGTTGTAATAAATTATGGGGTACATTAGAGAAGGATTCAGATTCTAAAAGCTGAACTGCTTAATTTGTTAGCATTTTGGGGATGTTGGAAAGAAGACATTTTCAAAGTTACTTATATAACTATAACCTAGATTTTTAAACTCAGAGTTCACATGAAATAACATTATGAATATGATACTAAATTACAAAGTGTATTACCAGTCTTTTTGTTTTCTAAATTACTATTAAATAATTTAAGTAATGGTGAGAACTATGAATATAATTTAGAAATTATAAAAAATGATCTTTTAAACAAAGATCTATATAATTATATTTAATTACATTTACAAATACTGTGTTGACTTACTGTGTTACATAATACTGTTTAAATATCATATGTCATGTTGGCAGCTGGAAGGGCTTTTAGCAATAAGACAAATGGTAAATGAGAGCAGTTGAAGATGTAAAAGTGCTTATTAATGGAGCACCTGGGTGGCATAGTTGGTTAAGCATCCGACTCTTGGTTTTGGCTCAGGTCATTGTCTCGGGGTCCTGTGATCGAGTCTAGTGTTGAGCACCACGCTTTGTGCAGAGTCTGCTTAGAGTTTCTCTCTCCTCTTCCCTTTGCCCCTCCCCCTGCTCGCTCTCTCTCTCAAATAAATAAATAAATCTTTTTTTTAACTGCTTATTACTTTATACATTCTTTACATCTTGACTAAGAAAGGTTTGGGAGATTAAACACTAGCTTCCATTCTGTTATATACTTACAGTAAATAAGTGGGGTGAGGGAGTGGCAAGAATTGATCCATTTTGATTATAGAAAAGGGGCTACAGACAGTCTGGCTCTGACAGGAGCCAGACAACAGTGTGTAGTGTTAGGGCTAATCAGCCTCAGAGGCAGACAGATGGGGGTTTTCTGTTCTGGCTCCATTGCTTATTAACCATTTTGCCTTGGGCCAGTTATATCATGTTTCCTAGCCTTGGTTTTCTTATGTTTAAAATGGAATAATAGGGGGTGCCTGGGTGGCTCAGTGGGTTAAAGCCTCTGCCTTCAGCTCAGGTCATGCTCCCAGGGTCCTGGGATGGAGCCCCACATCGGGCTCTCTGCTCAGCAGGGAACCCGCTTCCTCCTCTCTCTGCCTGCTTCTCTGTGATCTCTGTCTGTCAAATAAATAAATAAAATCTTTAAAAAACAATCTTTAAAAAAATAAAATAAAATGGAATAATAATCTCTCTTCTCGTTGAATCGTTGCAAAAATTAAGTAAAATAAACCTTAGTGAGAACATCAAGTACATATAGTCTGTTCTCATTAAATATCTCTTATATCACTCTTTAGCGACAGTGAGAAAAAATTTTTTTCCTTCTCTGAATTTTATTTTGGTGTTTCTGATTGTGTTACAAATCATGCAGCAGTGGAGTTGCTGGAAAGATAGTCATTGTGTAGCCATCGCAGAGCCACATCGCTCCAGCTATTCCATAGATCCACACATTCACGCTGAGTGAATTTTACTTGTGAGGATGATAGAGATACTGTTTTAGGGAGAAGAATAATTTAAGAATTGTGTAGTACTGGCCTTGCTATGGTATTTACCTACATACTTAAACCCATATTAAATATTTAAGAAATCACCTACTTTTTTAATATCAGAAAATCATTCTAAGAATTAAGAATGTACTAATTTGGTACATTTCTTATTTTAACATGCTGCATAATCCAAAAGACAATGAGTAAATGAAGTTATTTTAGATTATCATGTATGTGATAGAGCTCTGCTAGTTACTGGAGATACTGATGTACGAGACAGGGTTAGTCTTCAAGAGCTTATAGCTAAATAGAGATCCTTAGAGTATAAGATAAGTGATAAGTGAAATAGATGATGGTGTAGATTGCCTGGCACTTGAAAATATTTTCTTTATGGTAAACTTTGTTTTAAGTTTAAAGCATATGGATAATATTTATAGTCTAGATCCCATAGACCTCAACAGTAATGTTTAGCCAGGAATGCCACCGAGGACTAAGTAATTCTTTCAGTGTTGTTGGTGTCAGCTAAATAAAAGTAAGAAAGGGAAGTGGGAAAAAAGATTATTTTAAAAAAGGAAGAAGAAAAATGTGGGTTAGTGGGGGCTGGGGATGGATGTTTGATGGGAAATGTAGATGATGCTTCAGACTACCATTAGAGCCTTTTGAGCCTTAGAAATCACAGGTGCCTTCAAACTTAACCTGGTTGGAACAACACTGTGATATAACGGTAGAGCATTTAAAATGTGCTTCCTGATTCACAAGCCTCTACAGTCACAACTTCCTGAGCTGTGCTAACTCTTAAATACGGTATGTGAATTTGTGTACTATGTTAAACCCACTTAGAAAAAGAAATAAAATACATTTTTGATTTTGTTTTAGTATCTTTGCAAGATATAACAATGAGGAAAGCTTTCCGAAGTTCCACAATTCAAGATCAGCAGCTCTTTGACCGCAAGACTTTGCCTATTCCGTTACAGGAGACGTATGACGTTTGCGAACAGCCTCCACCTCTCAATATACTCACTCCTTACAGGTCAGTGGCGTAATAAATGTGAAGGCTGGCAATTTAGTGCAGACTTTCAGTTCAGATCAGTAGCGCTCTTCCCTTAAATGCTAAATCCCTGAACATTTTTTATGTCACTGAGCGTTTCACCAACACATAGAACCCTCTTCATCTACAACCTTTAGAAGACTTTTGCTTTATTCACTAGGTGGGTTCCCAGGGTTCTGGCATACAAAAGACAAGACTTACTCAAGGAAGTTGTTTTGAAAAGTAGTGTTAATCAAAGCCAGTGGCAAACTTATTAATACAAAGGGGCAAAGAGTTACTGTCTTTTTAATGTGATAGCTGGTCAGATGAAAAATAAAAAATGAAGAGCTCAAAATTCCACCACACTAACAAAATGTAGAAATACCATTTTGGCTTGCTTATGCCTACTCTTGATCTATATGCATTAAGTTTTTACAAAATGCATGTGTAGTATCTATTTTAAAAATGTTTTGTACCATTTAAAATAAAATCTGGAATTCCTCAGGCTTTCTTAGGGGGTACTTTCACATATTTTGTTCAACTGGTAATTTAAGATACAGAACACATATCCTGACTAAAATGGTATTCAGATATTTATCTGAAACTGTTTTGTCAATATGCAAGTCATTGGATAAAAATAACTGTTGCTACTAGAATGAGTTTTAAAGGATATTTTTGGGGTTTGGTGAGATAATAAGCAAATTAGAGTAATTGGCAGAAACCTGTGTAATTTCTCTATTCTAATGATATTATTGTCTTTTCAGGCTTTTATCTTTGGCAGAACCTTTTGTAACTATTGGAATTTCCCAAAGGACTTTTAGAAAAGTTGGTATTCAGCACAAGTTAGGGGTGAAAATCGTCCAGCTGTTCTTCAGATTAGTAACACCAACTCTGAAAAACACCTGGTTTTCCATTTTCCTTAGTTTTTTGTCTGATTCGTGAGAAATATTGATGCAGCATTCTAATTTATTTTGTCAGTATTTTTACGCACGCTGTATTTCATTAATGTAAGAGAAAAGCATTTTAGTAAAATTATTCTGATTGCCTCTTTTAGTCTTACTGGTATATGTTTTAATTGATATTTTTACATTTCAGAGATGATGGTAAAGAAGGTTTGAAGTTTTATACCAATCCTTCGTATTTCTTTGATCTATGGAAAGAAAAGATGTTGCAAGATACAGAGGATAAGAGGAAGGAAAAGAGGAAACAGAAGGTATTACAAGAGATTGAAAAAATTAAAGTTAGTTTTCGTGTATTTGTGTTTTGTTGCATGCAGAGAACTTTATTAGGCTTGTATCTTAACAGTTTTGTACTGAAGTCTTTATAACCACACAGGAAGATCAGAGTCTAATGGGGGAACAGATGAATAATCAGTATTATAATGTGGTATAAGTGCCATATCAGAGGTATGTGTGGAGGGTTTAGGTAGCACAAAATGGCACCTGCTTTAGCCAGAGGACAGGGTTGGTAAACACTTCCAACAAAGCTTATAATACTGCAGAACAAATAGGAATTAAGTGGACCAGGGAAGAGAAGGGCATTCTGGTAAGAAGGGACAAAGGAATATTGTGCAGATGTTGGCAAAGTAGATTAAGCTATATTTTCTTACCACAGATCATATCCTAAATGTTTTGGAAAGATTATTATATTCTCACTAAATTCCTATTTTCTGTCTGCTATGTTGCTATTTTCTACTTTGTAATAAAATTTTCTTGGATCTGCTTTATTACATGTTGATAATAACTGGAAATAAAGAAGGAGGCAAAATTGGGATTTAGGCAGAATTAGGAAGGAGGCAAAATCTGTTTCTTATCATCCCTCTGTTTCTCCTGTAACTATCTCTTCTCTCCTCCCTTTTCTCCATATTGCCTTCGTGTTATTTTCTGTACTAGACAGTATCCCAGCGTTCTAGCCAGAGTTTACAGACTGGTGACTGGCAGCTCAGATTAATACTGCAGTCAGTGTTTTGTTTGACAAACACAGTGGTTTTAAAATTCTTGAAGTGGAAAGCCTTGAATGGACATGCCTGTTTTTTCATTGCAATCCCCATCTTACACCTGATTTTCTTCATTCATGTATGTGATCTGCTTCGCCCCTTTGGGCATTTGACTTTGTTACACCAACTCTGGACCTCTCTCTGCTTTCTCCCACAATTTGAATTATTTTGTGTTTTATTTTTTGAATACCCTGTTCCTGTTGAGTGACACGGTTGTTATGGGTTAATTGAATAATTGTATTGGCTAGCTATTTGGTCACTTTCCAGATAACATAGCCTTAATAAATTTTAAGGTTTTGGTTAGAGTTAGTGCCATTAATGATAGAAATTTCACTCATTACAGGAAAAACTAGTAGATTTGGGAGCAGAGTTGGTGAATCTTTTTTTATCTGAAAGGACTTTCTGACCTCAAATTTTATTATTTGGGCATACTATTTTTTTAATTAATTATTTTTATTGACATATAATGTATTATTTGCCCCAGGGGTACAGGTCTGAATTGTCAGGCTTACCCACTTCACAGCACTCACCATAGCACATACCCTCCCCAATGTCCATAACCCAACCATCCCCCCATAACCCCCCTTCCTTCAGCAACCCTCAGTATGTTTTGTGAGATAAAGAGTCTCTTATGGTTTGTCTCCCTCCTGATCCCATCTTTTTAGGCATACTATTTTTATCTGGTGTATCAGTTAAAATTAGAGGTTAAAGAAACATGACCAGAAACTGGGATTGCAAGCAAGCTAGCTAAGATTTAATTCTGAATGTACAAATGAACTTGTGTCTGTGTTACTTTAACTATATTATGATGGCATTGTCTTTTTCAGTATTAATGTTAGAATTTTATTTTGATTGTTATAACATCTTTTTAAAAACTTAGTACTTCAGCATTTGGCTTTGTTTCAATACATCTGTTATAGCAGAAAAATCTAGATCGTCCTCATGAACCAGAAAAAGTGCCAAGAGCACCTCATGACAGGCGGAGAGAATGGCAGAAACTGGCCCAAGGTCCAGAGCTGGCTGAAGATGATGCTAATCTCTTACATAAGCATATTGAAGTTGCTAATGGCCCAGCCTCTCATTTTGAAACAAGGTTTCTCTTCTTTTGTTTATTTTTAAACAAAATTAATGATAAAATACTGGCTTTGTTTCTAATATCTATGCCCCTAAGTCTTAGGTCCTGAATTGTTGAACCAGCAGACCCTGCTTTAGCTATAGAAATAATTTTGAAACCCTGACCTTTGTGAGCCTACTAAAGTCTGATCTTGGGCAGGTCATTTTCATACCCGGATTTTAGTTTTATCATCTATAGAAAGAGGTGGTTGGAATAGATGATCTTTAGGGTTGTTTAAGCTTTCATATGAAGCCTCAGTGCTCTCTCTCAATATTTCAGGCAGAGTCTGCTAGAATTTCATAATAGAGGAATGGGGTCTGGAATTTTTTTTAAATACTACTGTTTCACTACATATAAAGTAGGAGCTGAAAAAGGGTAATATTTTGTTCCTTTTTCTTTCTCCTGACTCCCTTTCTGTGCCACATCTCCCACCTCAGTTACATGAGGACTTTTAAACAGAATTACTCATCCTCTTTTGCAGAACTATAGAATAGTTCTTTTTCCTTTCTCAGTCACCATGGCCCCATCTAAGTAACCTGCTACCCTAACTAAACATTATACTAGCATATCTCAGTAAAGGAATTTGTGTATAGTTGAATGAGTATAGTGATTATTATATATATTGTAGTTATTTTTTAATGGAAAAGAGCTTCAAGTTTTCTTTGGAATAATATATGTAAATTATTAGGCTAATATCTTTTCCAAGTTTAGAAGTAACATACATGTAAGATACTATTAATATATGCATTGAAAGAAAAAGGCCTAAAGAATTGAGGTTTATTTGAAAAAGTAATCTATAGATAAACATTTTTTTCTACTACTGTTAAGTAATTATGGTATTACCTTACCCAGTAATGTAAGTTCAGTACAGTTAATCCTTGAACAACAAGGGAGTTAGGGACACCAATTCCTTGTGCAGTCAGAAATCCACATGTGACTTTTGACTCCCAAAAACTTCAGTACTGGTAGCCTCCTGTTGACCGGGAGCCTTACTGAGAACATAAATAGTCATTTAACACATTTTTGTATGTCATGTGTATTATACACTGTACTTTTATAATACTGTAAGCCACAGAAAAAATGTTAAGAAAATTATAAAGAGGGGTACCTGGGTGGCCCAGTTGTTAAGCGTCTGCCTTCAGCTCGGGTTGTGTTGGGATTGAGCCCCACATCAGGCTCCCTGCTCGGTGGAAGCCTGCTTCTCCCTCTCCCATTCCCCCTGCTTGTGTTCCCTCTCTTGCTGTGTCTTTCTCTGTCAAATAAATAAATAAAATCTTAAAAAAAAAAAAAGGAAAATCATAAAATACATTAACAGTGCTATACTGTAAAAAAAAAAACCAACAAAACCCTCATATAAGTGGGCATGCTCAGTTGAAACCCGTGTTCAGAGTCAGATATATTTTCTAACTCACTTTGTGTACATTCGTCCCCAGCATGCACTAAAATCAGTAAATATTTATAAATCTAAAGTTCTGCTTAAATCTGATCTTAAGTCATGTGTTGCTTTGTTACTCAGTTATTTTCTGAGTACCCTGCCACCTTTGAAAACACCAAAAAGACAAAACAATGTAGTTTGCCATCTCTGTGGTGCTAGTGTCCTGGAGGCCTTTCTCACTGATACAGACATTTAGAAGTCATTTAGGTTTAAGAGAGCAACGAGATATCCTGAGGGTGGAAAATTCTAGTTTTCATATTCTAGCTTTTTGTCATTGACATCATATTTTGAAGGAAAAAAATGAAATAGAGGCAGATAGCTTTGAACACAATTTGCCAAAAGTTAATTATTTTCTTGCTTATAAGATTCTATATTTAATACTTTCTATCCTTGTGAATTGAATTAGTATTATATTATAAAATAATAAAATAACTGCAAGAAAAGGTTACATTGTGAGCAGCATTCTTTGTTTTAAAAGCAGTAATAAATTTCTGAAGTTCCTTAGTAGTGGTTAAAATATTAGCAATCAAAGGATACATGTTAAATATCTCCTGTAGAACACTTTGCTCTACCTGTAATTCAAGAAAAATACACTGATATTGTATCTTTTTTTTTTTTTTTTAGACCTCAGACATATGTGGACCATATGGATGGATCTTACTCACTTTCTGCCTTGCCATTTAGTCAGATGAGTGAGCTTCTGACTAGAGCTGAGGAAAGGGTCTTAGTCAGACCGCACGAACCTCCTCCACCTCCACCAATGCATGGAGCAGGGGATGCCAAACCCATACCCACCTGTATCAGGTATGCTGGGATGGGCACGTGATATTTGTTCTCAGGGGTTGGTAACCTTTTTCTTGAAAGGACCAGCTAGTCAATATTTTAGGCTTTGTGGGCATACGTTCTCTGTCACAGCTACTCAGCTCTGCCATTGGTGACTATACCTAAATAAATGCCTGTTTGTGTTTCAATGAAAACTTACTCATAAAAACAGTTCAGGTTTGCCTGTGGGACGTCATTTGCCAGCCTCTGATAAAAGCTGACCTGTTCTCTCGGGGAAAATTTAGTGAATGAGAATTTACTTTAAAGGTTAAAGTGCGTTTCATTTTATTATAGCTTTATTATCAAGCCCATAATGTGCAATATATTAATAAAAATTTAAAATTTTTGGTATTTAATTTGGCATTTAAATTTTGGTAAGGGACTAAGAAATGGGAACCAAAGAATGTGATTCTAAGTGTTAATTTGGTATTATGGGGAATACGCTGAGAATTTGAGAGAAAAGAGGCAATAATCTTTCAGTAAAGCGATTTTGAAGTTTAATTTTGTCCATTGTTATCCAACTTATAAAATTTTTAATAGGTAAATAGAGACCAGCTTTATAATTTTTAGTTAAAAAAAATCAGCCTTCTATCACTGAGTCATTTGGTGTTCCATCCTCAGGAAGGAAGAGAGCCATAAATTTCCTTTTGTGGCTTATAATTAGTTGTTATTGATTTAACTGAGGTGACATATGATGAGTCTTAATAGCTTCAGTACCAATGCAGCATAGTAATGGCCACAGGTATTGCTGCAAATATTGTCATATGATAAATGTTGAGTCATTATAAAGACTCCTACCACAGCATAAAATTGAGTATTGTATTTATCAAAGTAAGCATAAAATGCTTGAGTGCATATGACAGGTGCATGGAAGGATGAGACCATTTAGAATATTACAAACGAAAGCACCACCTCTTAATTTTCTTGTTGGTGTTTTCCCTTCATTCTAAATACTGAAGAATTTTTAATTTCTTTAGGAACATGTTGATGCATCTGCCCTGATATAATTACTGGTAGTCATATCTTTCCTGTGGTTAGTTCTTTCTCTTTTAGTAACTTGCTAGGATTTCTTTATCATTTCAGTTCTGCTACAGGTTTGATAGAAAATTGCCCTCAGTCACCAGCTACAGGCAGGACACCTGTGTTTGTGAGCCCCGCCCCCCCACCTCCTCCACCACCTCTTCCATCTGCCTTGTCAACTTCTTCATTAAGAGCTTCAATGACTTCCACTCCTCCCCCGCCAGTACCGCCCCCACCTCCACCTCCAGCCACTGCTTTGCAAGCTCCGGCAGTACCTCCACCTCCGGCTCCTCTCCAGATTGCCCCTGGAGTTCTCCACCCTGCTCCTCCTCCAATCGCACCTCCTCTAGTGCAGCCCTCTCCACCAGTAGCTAGAGCTGCCCCAGTATGCGAGACTGTACCAGTTCATCCACTCCCACAAGGTGAAGTCCAGGGGCTGCCTCCACCCCCACCACCGCCGCCTCTGCCTCCGCCTGGCATTCGACCATCATCACCTGTCACAGTCGCAGCTCTTGCTCATCCTCCCTCTGGGCTACATCCAGCTCCATCTACTGCCCCAGGTCCCCATGTTCCATTAATGCCTCCATCTCCTCCATCACAAGTTATACCTGCTTCTGAGCCAAAGCGTCATCCATCAACTCTACCTGTAATCAGTGACGCCAGGAGTGTACTTCTGGAAGCAATACGAAAAGGTAATTTCCTTGTGGCCTTTAAAAGCTTTGCTATGGTATCATTAGAATCTTCCTAAATATTTGGCAGAATAACGTTTTCCTCGCTTATAAAATTTTAGATGACCGTATCTTTGCACAAATGGTTTTTACAAAGGAAAGCTGTGTTCAACGTGTATTTTAAATCATTTTCCAGAAAATAAATCACATTTAATTATTGTATTTTCATACTTTTTCATAGGGATTCTTAAAATGTTCATTAAGTAATGAGAAATTGAAAGTGTCAGACTTACAAGTTATAGAAAATTTAATTAAAACCCTCTATATTGTGTTTAACATGTATATTAACTCTTTTAAAAACAGTGTTTTCTTCAGTGTTAAGGCTGTCCATTTGGTGTATCAGTGACACTTGCTCTACCAGATGCCTTTATAGAATTAAAGTTCCTCCCTTAGTAACAAAGGAAAGGCCTCTCATACTCATTCATTTATTCAGCCTGCATCTCCTAGGCACCTACTATAAGCCAGGCACCAGCAGTAGAGAATGAATAATACTGCCTTTCCCTCAAGCACTGGACAGAATAAAGCCACAGAAGATACATTCAACAACATTTATTTGACCCACCGGTTGACTTTTTGGGGGGAGGTGCTGGGTAGGGACCATCGTGGCTAAATAAGCTGTAGATATTCACCGGGACAGCTGCTAAGTTTGACCAGTTAGTTTTACAGATAATGAAAGAATTAATTGACCAAAGTAATACGATTCTAAATATGATCCCTTCAGATTCTTTTTAATAGATCTTGCTTTTCATTTTCCAGTTAGTATTTCTCACATGCCATTATTTGATTTTATTCCAGAAAGATTAATAATATGTAGTATCTAGTATTTTGGTTTACAATGAATGCTTTGGTTTTTCTGTATCAGGTATTCAGCTACGCAAAGTAGAAGAGCAGCGTGAACAGGAAGCTAAACACGAACGCATTGAAAATGACGTTGCCACCATCCTGTCTCGCCGTATTGCTGTGGAATATAGTGATTCAGAAGATGATTCAGAATTTGATGAAGTAGATTGGTTGGAGTAAGAAAAATTCCTTGATAAATATTACAAAACTGAATGCAAATGTCCTTGTGGTGCTTGTTCTTTGAAAATGTTTGGTCATTCCAGTGTTTTGCTTTCTTTTCCTTATGATAAATAACCCTTTTCCTCCATAATTTTTGATTTCTAAGAAAAATATTAGCATACATTTCAAACTAAATGTTTTACAGTGGCTTATCTTTTTTTATTTTTCCCTGAAAAGATAATTTGGTCAAATAAACCACTAAGTATTAAGCATGGACAGCTGTTGTTAGAGTAGCAGATTCAGTTTTTTGATATATCTTAATTGTGCACTTTGTGAATTTTAATTTAAAGAAAGCAACTGAGACTGAAATCTTGAGGGCAGCTGTATCTATTAATGAGCCTTATCCCATTTCCTGATGTTTTAAAAGAAGAAACACTGCCTTGATTATATGAATACACTCAGAAAGTATGTTTAGCTAGTAGTATTGAATTCTCTTAAAGGAATGCTTGAATTTTTTTTAATTATTGTTTTACTGTTTTTAAATACTTGCCTTATTTGAATGTTTAGCAGTACCCCCTTCCCACTTATATATTGTGTGGTACGATTTTGCTTGCCTATAAGAGTTTAAAAAATTTCCATGTGAAATACTCTGACATAAACATACATGTAACTTACATTAACTATTAAGAATAACAGTCTGATTTAATAAATGGTTCATTTTAAAGGTTCATGGGTGTTGCTCTTTGAATAAAACTATTTCTGATAATTTATCAAATATATATAAAGTAGGATTTTAATACATATATAGTAAGCAAAAAACTTTAAAACCACTTAAACTATATAATTTCTTCTTAATTATACAGATTCATGTTGTCTAGTATGTAAGGTAGCTTTTATATCATTTTTTCAAAATCAGTATTTTTCAACCCCTTAGGCTCTTAAAATCTCAATTTGCTGTCTAATTTCAACACACTATGACTTGACACCTTAACAGCATTCTTGAAATTATATTTTGCAATGATAGTGTTGTTAATGTTTACACAATCCAAATTTAAGGCTGGAGGGAAAGCAGTGTTAATATTAGATTATTTAATGTGAAGTTCTCTAGTTGGACTGTAAAAGTATCTGCAGTCCTCATCCTTTTACAGTACAATCTCTAGCTTCTCCCATCAAGAGATGGGTTCTTTTCCCACCCACCTTGGAGCTGAGTGATGCTGAGACCTGTTCTGGCCAATAGCATTGTCTCAGGTTAAGCTCAAGGTACCCTGCTAGAAGATCAGAAACCTCATACAGAGACCTGTGCCAAGTGAGACCATCTTACACCAGCCACCCACTGGCCGGCTATAAACCGAGGAGCAAGGCTAGCTAAGATTAGCCCAGTTCAGAAGAATGGTTCAACTGACCTGTACATTTATGAGCAAAAAAGTAATGCTTATTGTTTTACACCTGAGTCTTAAGATGGATTATTTCACACAGCATTAGTGCAACAGTAATAGCTGATAGATGAGGTCATTGGTAACTTGATAATTTGGGGGTTATTTAGGTAAATAACTGATGACCCATACTCTGTGGAGTAAGAATGAGGAACTAAGTTCTATCATGGCAATAGTCTGGACATAAAAAAAATTTCCTTACAGCTCTAATTAACAAAAGATGTGCTTTGTTCTTTTGGGTAGCTTTGCCTAGAATAGGAGATTAGATAGTGGGGGCACCTGTGTGGCTCAGTCAGTTCAGTATCTGACTCTTAGTTTCAGCTCAAGTCATGATCTCTGGCTTGGCTCGGGCTCTGTGCTGAGTTTGGAGCCTGCTTAAGATTATCTCTCTGCCCCTCCACCCGCCTGCTCACATGCACACATGTGTTTGCACTCTCTCTCTTTCTCTCTTTAAAAAAAAAAAAAAATTAGTTAGTGACTTGAGGTTTCTTTCAACTTTACAAAAATATGTCGAATTGAACTCAAGAAAATATGACACAATTTAAAGTTTATCTTCCTACGTTTGTAGAAGGCAGTGGCAGTATATAGTTTTTATAAAGCTCAGTTGTGGCCAGTAACCAAAATGCAATGGTACTGGCATTGGAGTAGTTAAGGGTAATAAAAAAGGAAATAGTTGGAAATTTCTTAATAATAGAAGTGGATCTATTTTAAAGCCTGGCAGTACATATCCTAAATAGCTCATGAGATTTTGTTTTTCAGAATATTTCTGGAAGATAAGAAAGTGCCAGTAGAAAGCAAAATAACTTTTCAGTTTAGATAATTCAGCTTAATTTGGTGAGAGAATTTTAGAACAATCATTCAGTGGTCAATTTTAATACATAAGAAGAGTGAAAGTTACTGGATAATTATTGTCTTCTTACTGAGTTAGATCGCTATTCCACTAGGTCATGGAGCCTAGAGGCAGAACAAATGAGTTGTATATCATGGAGGAATAATTAGCTTCACTTTTTTGGTCAAAATTGTTACCCATTTACCTCCGTATTGCCAAATTCAACAAATACTTTTTAGTCCTTAAGTTATTTGACCTTTAGTCTGTAAAAATACATACAATATATTCTGTGTATATTTTTCATTTTCACTCCACTGTTCCTTGAAGCTTTCTCTGGCTTTTTTGTGTGTGATGCTGAAGGGGAACTTCACAATCATGGTAAGATGGAAGAGGAGGGGAATATTTAGATACAGTGGAGTTTAGGATGATATTCAGTCATTACAGAGTGAGAGTGTGTCTATAACTTTTTCTAAGGAATATTTGTAAGCTCCGTATTTTTAAGTAATCTTAAGCTAGAACGACTGCTTTCCATTTATTTAGGCAGATGAGATGACTTCTGAAGCGTTTTCGTGTTATAAATATTTATTAAAAGAAATTAAGGAAAATGTTCATTTGGATTGTGTTCTGTAAATTATGAAACACCTTTTATTTCCACTTTCAGAAAGCCCTACCCTTCCTTCAACATCCATCTCACATCCCATATTCTCATGAAGTCTTCTCAGATCACCACAACTGGAGTTCATATGTATTCCTTTTCAATTTCTCTAGTTCTTTTATTATAAGCTTTCTTCAAGTACACTTAAATGCCATTTTGCATTACAGTTATTACCTATTTGAGCTTGCAGATAGATTACTCACAAGAGAGCAGGGACCTCATCTTAAATAGGCAACTCATAATTATCTCTTATAAACAGATTCAGAAATACCTTTGTTTCTTCTGTCCGCTAGAACTCTTAAAATTGTATCTTCCTAGGTACTGCTCTTATGTAGAAAAATTTCCTCCACTAATCTCAGTAACACAGTTGAGCCTAAACCAGCCCTAACTTCATCAAAACCGTGAGTATGTATAATTTAAGAAATGGAAAGCGTAAGGTTGACTCTTCTGGCCAAAGCTAAAAGTTACTAATATTAGCGAAGTCTTTTCTTAAGGCAGAGGCCAAAATTGATAGTGTTTTTATTTAATGGGAATACCATGAATTACTTTCAAAAGCCCTAACTTTGCCCTTAGTAAATATACTACTGCTCTTTATTTTTTTATTTTCACTCTACTGCATTTACCTTAACCCCAGCTTTTTTTTTTTATTAACATATAATGTATTATTTATTTCAGGAGTACAGGTCTTGAATCATCAGTCTTACACAATTCACAGCACTCACTATAGCCCATACCTTCCCCAATTTCCATCACCTGACCCCAGCTTTTTTTAAAACTACCTCCCTAAAAATACTGAAGCAAGTATAAAATAAATTACTTAAAGCTCCTAAATAGTTTAAGAAATTCCTTTTTGGATTTCATGATCTATGTATTGTCTACATAGTAAAAAAATGTAAATTAACCAATGCAGGATATTAATCATGCAGTATCAGGATTTGAAGATGGCTTTGCTCCATTGAAATAATAAAAATGAAATATCAAGGACGCCTGGGTGGCTCAGTTGGTTAAGCAGCTGCCTTCGGCTCAGGTCATGATCCCAGCGTCCTGGGATCGAGTCCCACATCGGCTCCTTGCTCGGCAGGGAGCCTGCTTCTCCCTCTGCCTCTGCCTGCCACTCTGGTCTGCCTGTGCTCGCTCTCTCTCTCTCTCTCTCTCTCTAACAGATAAATAAATAAAATCTTAAAAAAAAAATGAAATATCAAAGTATGATATTTTTAAGTTGTATCTTTTAACTTTAATTAATAAGCTAATCATCTTACTAAAGCCAAACAATGCATAGGAGACCCTTATACTACAAAGGATAAGTCTATTTCCTCTCTTTATTCATTGCTGCACGAAGAACAAATTTATTTATGTTCTCCATGACTTGGCTGTAGAATGCATCAGTAATCTCTTGCCTTCCACGCCTGACAGCCAGGCTCTGAATAAAGAATGAATACCAGCCTTGAATGAACATTTCAGGCTCTTTTTTTTTTTTACAGACTAGTTATCAATACCTTTTTCTCATTATTGTAAGGCCAGCTGCTCTGACTTTTTTTCCTTTAGCCAAAAAATTTAAAGCACTGACCACGTATTAAAGTCATCTTTCTCAGGATATTTATAGTTTCTCCTCTTTCTTACCATAGGTAAATTTGCTTAGTGGTAATGACTTTGAATATTTTATAGTATCTATATAAATATGTTCCTTATGTATGTGTGTATGTTATACTCAAAGACATCTTAATAAGTTTCTTATTTATCCATCCTGCCTTTAGGCTAGCTTTTTCAATGCTACTCTTTTGATATAGGACACTGATGTCTCCAGGGGTAATAAAATTTCCCATCCATCTTTTTTGCTTGGAAACAACATAAAAGACATAAGAACCATCAAATCACAATATATCTTCTATTGTAATAGCTTCCAATATAACTTAAAAGTATCTGTTTTTCTCTTACCTTTGAAATCCATGAAATGTTGCACTTCTAACTTTAAAGAAAATCTATAGGAACTGTATCTAGACCATTCCAAATGAAGGAGCACATCTCCTATCATTAATGCTTTATTTTTATATCTTTAAATTTTATATTTATGATATTTCTTTTCACTTGTTTAATAGACTTTTTTAATGCCTAGAGTTACTTTGCTGGGTATTGGGGCCACAGCAGTGAATAGACAGAGCCCTACTTTCTGAGCATACAGATAAATTAACAAAGAACAATGAGTGTTATGTTAGGGAAGCACATAGCACAGAGACCAAACCTAGTCTAGGAAGTCAAGAAAGGCCTCCCAAAGGAAAGGACATTTAAATTATGAGGTGGACCTAGGCAGATAAATATTAAGGTGAGGGTGAACAGTCTACCAGGCAAAAGAAATAGGTATATGAATGTCTGGAAATGCTTAATGCAAAGCATGCATGGATGGAGTAGTAAAATTAGAAATAAATGAGAAAGGTAAGCCAGAGCAAATCATGAGAGGGTTAGGAGCCATATTAAGGAGTTTGCATTTATTTCGTGGACAGTAAAATTGAAGAAGTGACCTATCAGAATAGCGTATTAGGAAGATCATTGGCAGCTGCAATGTGGTAAATAAATTAGAGACTAGTTAGTAAGCTTGGAGGTCAAGAGTTCAGTCAGGCTTTGTAAGAGATGACAAACAATATTTAGGGATGGTGGTGAGAGAGGAGATACGTGATGAGATAGATTCAAGAGAAATTCAGGATGTGGAATACACTGGATTTGGTAATTAGAGAAGGGTTGAGGATAACTTCAGAGTCCTGGCTTACTGATAGACCATTAGAGGATGAGCAGTTATTAGTTACTAGTCATTAGAGGATGAGTAGGGAAAGGATCACCTACATGGTTGGAGGGAAGAATTAGTCTTGGATTTGTAAAGGGAAAGCTCTTTGCAGGAAGGAAAGGATAGGTGTGTAAGCCATTAGATTTAAAGGTCTGGTCCCAAAATTTGAGAAAGTTTCCTTCTAATGGTATGTTTCTTCTTTGAAGTAGATGGCAGTGCTGCTGAGGGTGATTGGGGAGATGGGAAGAATGACAACAGTTTTAAGAAAAGTCCTTTAAAATGACTTTTAATGAAATAGTCATTATGATAAATGGGAGAGATTTCCAGGGAAATAGGAAATTGTCAGACCATATTGAAAACATTGTTGAGATTGGTGCGTGAATTTATAGTGGCTCCAGGCTATAAAAGGAAGTTGCCAGAAGGAAACCATTGGATTCTTCCAGCTTCGGGTTTTGATTGTACTTGAGATGGAAGGACAAACTAGGAAAGATTGACTAATCTCCTTGCTATCTTAACCCCATCATTAAGCTCCCATGTTGGAGTTCTGCTCTATTTTGCCATAATGCCAGTTTGATCTCCTTTTCTCATTAAGTACATTCATAGGCTCTTCCAGATTGTCAGATCATGCAGCTGAGTCTTCTCTTGTTTTCAGACTTTATATTCCACCTTCCCTACGTGCAACATCATTGTGGTTTTCTTTTATTATGAGGCTCTTCCTTTCTATCCTGTCACATCTCCAGAATTCCTGCTCTATTCCCATTTTAACGTGCTCAGCTCCCCTTTATTCTGTTAACTTTCAGATCTAGAAATCTTCTCAGGATTCTGTCAAAGATAATTCTGCCACAAAGGTTATGTAATTCAAAACAAAGAAGTAGCAAGGGATTTGACTTTTTATCTATCCCTTTCAAGTCCAAGCTGTCTCATCTGCCTCATTTACTTGGTCGGCAGGAATCTACTTTCCTTTGAAGATACTTCCCTTGGCTCAAAAAATAAATTCTGTGCTTGATTCTATTGATTGTGTTTTTTGGAGCATATAAAATGAGGCCAAACTTTTACATTTGATTCTTGGATTAGTTAATAGCCAACCATCTCAGAAATGTCTGGCATAGGGTCTCAGTGAAACAATCTAGATAATTCAATATGAACTGCTTACCATTATCAAAAAAATTAAAAATGGGGCCTATTAACCAAGCACTAAGCCTTTCATTTTGATATCAAAGACCAGCTTATTCCTTTTGCTTGGTTGTTTAATCATTTTTATTGTAAAACATGCATAACAGAAAAGTGAATAAAATTTTTGACTCAGTAATTACCACATTGTGAGTGCCAGTGCAGGTGAAGAAATAGAATACTACACTCTAGAAAGCACGTGCCCCCTCCTAACCACTGGCCCTTTCTTCATCTCCAATCCCAAGAGTAATTTATGGTAGTCACTTTCTTGTTTCTAGCTTAGACTTTCACCAATCACCTAAGCATGTGTATCTACTATAATAGTTTAATTTTGCCTATATTTTGAACTTTACATCAGTGGTTATCTTTTAGCATGTGCTTTTTTTGTGTTTGACTTAAAATTTTGTTTGAGTTTCAACTGTGTTGTATGTAAACTACTTTGTTCATTTCCATTGTTTTATAGTAGTCCATGCTATAAACATGTCATACTCTATCCATTCTACTGTTGATGGATTCTAGTTTGTCATTTGGGGCTTGTACAAGAAGTACTGGTGTGAGCATCTTTGCATATGGTTCTTATTCATGTGTGGGCATTTCTATTAAGTAGATACCTAGAAGTGGAATCACAAACTCACAGGACATGAGAATCTTCTGCTTTAGTAGCTAATGCCAAACCGTTTTCCAAAGAAGTCATACCAATTCATACTCCCACCAGCAACCTGAGAATTCCCGTTCCTCTGCATCCTTGTCACAGCTTCTGGTATTACCCTGTTTAGCTTTAGCTATTCTAGTGGGCTTGTGACAGTGTCAGGTCATGGTTTGTTCTCTTTTCCTGGATTTCTAATGAGGTTGAATACCTTTCCTTAGGTTTATTAGCTTTATCTTTTACCCCTCTGCAGCTTCTCTTCTCACTTTATTGGTGCTCTTTGAAAATAAGTTACTAACTTTCAGGTAGTTCATTTTATCCATTTCTTCATGGTTAGTGCATTTTGTGCCCTAAGAAATACTTCCTATGCCAAGTTTATAAGTGATTATTCTATACTGTCTAAAAAGTCCAGAGACTTCATTGTGTTACCATTCACAGCTGGATCTGTAATCCATCTGGAATTGATTTTTGTGTGCCATGTGAGGTCAGAGGTAAGTTTCATTTTCTTTTCCTATGGATAGCAAATCAAGTTAACACCATTTGTTGGAAAGACTGTTCTTTCCTCTCTGTTCTGCAGGGTGAATTTATAAAAAGTTCGTATGTATTTATGCTGATATGATTGTGTAATCTGACTGTAGAATGATGACAGTACAGATGCACAAATGAGTCTATTTACAGACCTTATTCTGTTCTACTGGTCTATCCTTCCACCAGTATCACAGTTTTTTAAATGGTTTACAGCCGTATAGAAAATGTTGATATCCAAGAAAGCACACCTGTTCACCTGGTTGTTTTTCTTTAAAATTACCTTTACTATTCTTGGCCCTTTGTACTTCTGTGTACATTTTAGAATCAGATTGGCTGCTGACAGATTGGACATTTAGATGCAGCTATAGCTAGATTTGCTTGGTAAGTGGGAGCCCACTGTGTGGCCTTTCTGTTCATATGCCTTCATGTAAATTTTCCTGGCCTTCCCATTGTAGACATCCATCAACTGAGCAATTAAATGTCTCTGAAATTCTGTGACTCAAATGAACAAATCTCCAGTCAGCTGCTCAGTTATACCTGCTCTTCCATAGCCAGAAATAAGGGC
Source organism: Taxidea taxus jeffersonii (assembly GCA_003697995.1). Lineage (NCBI taxonomy): Eukaryota > Metazoa > Chordata > Mammalia > Carnivora > Mustelidae > Taxidea > Taxidea taxus. Next base: position 63,495 of record ML107927.1, on the reverse strand, counting down.
TTTTTTGTAAGTAACCCAACTAAGCTCTCACCCTTAGTCTTGACCTGCTCATTAACAGCCCTCACATTCTCACTATTCCTCTGCAGAACATCATAGCAACTTGGCAGTAACCAGCCTACCCTACTGCACTGTTAGGCATTGTTCTCCTCATTTTGTTCAGATGTCTGAATCATTATGTATGCAAGGGCAATCACCTCTCCAGGATGTTTTCCCACATCACCTTAGGTGAAATCTGTAGCAGTTTGGCTGCTCCCCTGTGCCAGAGACTCCCTATCCCTGCCCCGCAGACCACTCAGGGTAATGACATTCCTCTTGGCCTGCCAGGTGATGAATAAGCCAGTCCAAAATTCCATCCCACCGTTTGTGTTCTTAGACTACTCCTGCCTCTGCCTGTGTTAGTTTACGTCCTCCAAGATGCGTATGAAAGACAGGACTACATGTGCAGGATATTTATTGGGGGAGGGAAAAAGAGGGGACCAAAGAAGGCATGTGGAGAGCCTTTGCATGGTGAGAGGAGAGGAGGGAAAAAGGAAGACTGGTTGAAAAGTGTCTCAGACTACAGAGCTGTTCTAAAAGTTTTGACTAGGTCTATGGGGAGTCTTCATTCCAAAGTTGCCCGTTAGAGGGATGGGCCACTATTACCAACCTGCTGTGCTTAATCATTGGCTAGGAGCAACATGAGGTAAGCTTGGCCTTGGCATGAACATAATAGTCAACCCAGAAGGGTAGCAGCTGGGGCCTCAGTTCACTATGTTTCCCCCAGCAGGAGATCTCAGTACATTTTTATGGCCACCACAGATTGCTTTGGTGCCTTTGCCAAATTCAAATGAATATATGAGTACGGCTTTATTTCAAGGCTCTCTATTACCCCATTGGTTTCTTTGTCCTCTGCCACTACCCCCACAGTTTTGATTACTGGTAACTTCACAAGTCTTGGAGTCAGGTACTAAAAACCCTTCAATTACTTCTTTTTAAGATTGCGTTAGGTATTCTAAGCTCTTTATATTCCCATGTCAATTTTAGAATAAGCTTGTCAATTTGTACAAAAAAATTCTGGCAATTTTGACTAGGATTGTATTGAATCTATAGCTCAATTCGGAGAAGAATTGACAACAATATTGAGTTTTCCCATCAGTGAACCTGGTCTATTTAAGTTCCCTTGAATTCTTAGCAGTATTTTGTAGTTTTCAGTGTAGAGGGTTTGCATGTTTTCTGTTAAGTTTATTCCTAGAGAATTTCATGTTTTTGACAGTATTTAATTTTTAAAATTTTACTTTCCAGTTGTTTGCTTATAATATAGAGTAATACAATTAATTTTGTGTATTGAAGTTATGTCCTTTCAACTTGCTAAACTCACCTATTAGTTCTACTAGTTTTATAGAATCCATAGAAATTTTTCTGTAAACAGTCTATCTGTGAATAAAAACAATGTCCTTTTCTGATCTGCATGCCTTTTACTTATTTAAATTTTGTTTTGTTACTCTGGTTAGGACTTCTAGTGCAATATTGAATAGGAGTGGTAAGAGCAGACATCCTTGCTTTGACCCCATCTTCACTGAGAAAGCATTCATTAAGTATGATGTTACCATTAAAAATGATGTTAGCTGCAGGTTTTTGTAAATGCCTTCTACCAGATTTAGGACGCACTCTTCCATTCCAAATTTGAGGTGCATTTTGTCAGATGCTTTTTCTATATCTGTTGAACTGATGATACTCTTTTTCTCCTTTCTTCTGTTACTGGGATGGATTATATTGATTTTCAAATACTAAATCAACCTTGCTAGAATAAGCCTTTGCTTGATCATGATCCTTTGTATATGTAAGATTTGATTTGCTAATGTTTTATTAGAGATTTTTTTATCACTATTCAGGAAGTCTAATAGTTTTCTTTTTTTGGAATGTCTTTGCCAGAAATTTCACATAAGAGTTATGCTAAATTTATAAAAGTATTCCCTTCTCTTTTTTTTAGCCTTTAAAAAAAATTTTTTTTAATTTTTTTTATAAACATATAATGTATTATTAGCTCCAGGGGTACAGGTCTGTGAATCGCCAGGCTTACACACTCCACAGCACTCACCATAGTACATACCCTCCCCAATGTCCATAACCCCACCACCCTCTCCCTAAGCCCTCCCCCCAGCAACTCTCAGTTTGTTTTGTGAGATTAAGAGTTTCTTATGGTTTGTCTCCCTCCCGATCCCATCTTGTTTCATTTATTCTTTTCCTACCCCCCAAACCCTCCACATTGCATCTCCACTTCCTCATATCACGGAGATCATATGATAGTTGTCTTTCTCCGATTGACTTGTTTTGCTAAGCATGATACCCTCTAGTTCCATCCACGTCATTGCAAATGGCAAGATTTCATTTCTTTTGATGGCTGCATAGTATTCCATTGTATATATATATACCACAAATTCTTTATCCATTCATCTGTTGATGGACATCTAGGTTCTTTCCATAGTTTGGCTATTGTGGACATTGCTGCTATAAACATTCGGGTGCACGTGCCCCTTTGGATCACTATGTTTGTATCCTTAGGGTAAATACCCAGTAGCCCCTTCTCTTTTCTGAAACAGTTTGTGTAAGATGAGCATTCTCTTTTTCAATGTTTGATAAAATTTACCAATGAAACCATCTGGGCCTAGAGTTTTTTTGTAGGGTGGTTTATTATAAGAGATTTGACTTCTTTAATTGATGTTGGGTTATTCAGATTTTCAATTATGTCCATTTCATCTAAATTATTGAATTTACTGGCATAGAGTTATTTATAATGTTTTTATTATACTTTTAAGGTCTTTAAGATCTGTGGTGATATGAAGTTTTTTGTTTTTTGATGGGTTTTTTTTTTAAGATTTTATTTATTCATTTGCCAGAGAGAGAGAGCAATTGTTCCCTATTTTCCATTTTTTGTCTCCATTTGGGTATTTTCTTATGGCCTCTTTTATAATTTACTTAATCTGTGTCTAATCTGTTTTATGCCTATTGAATGAGGTCCTGATTTCTATGTATTTACCACTTCTAGAATTTCCAATTTTTAAAAGTTTCCAGTTCTCTGTCAGAATTTTTTTTTTTTAAAGATTTTATTTATTTGACAGAGAGAGAGATCACAAGTAGGCAGAGAGGCAGGCAGAGAAATCAGGGAAGCAGGCTCCCCGCTGAGCAGAGAGCCTGATGTGGGGCTCGATCCCAGGACCCTGGGATCATGACCTGAGCCGAAGGCAGAGGCTTAACCCACTGAGCCACCCAGGTGCCCCTCTCTGTCAGAATTTTTAATCTTACCTTTCATCTCCTTGAAAATAGTATATCCTTTGAAAAAGGATAGTTTTGTATCTGATAATTCCAGGATCTGGAATGAATCTGGATAAATCAAATATCCCTGATTTCTAATGTCTGTTATTTCTGTTGGGTTTCTTTATATTGTCTTCCCTCCTTGTGTGCCTAGTTATTTGTGATTATAGAAATAACTCAGAGCCTCTTTCTTTTTAATCATCTCCCAAAGAGGAATTACTTTTATTACTTCCAGGCAATCAGTATATCACTTCAATCCAGTTTTAGGAATGTAGGTATTTCAAAGTAAGTTGCAATCCTTGCAGAGCCTATCTGCTTCTGATTCAACCTTACTCCTGGGGTACAGCCCTTTAGGGTCCCAACCTAAAGTGAGGAGGTCCACCTGCCCTCCCCCTGGGCCAGTCCCAGACTCTAGTTGCCATATATTCCAGCACCATAAAGGTGCTAGACGTACTGCTTATTTTCTCAATAGCTCCATCCGGAATCAGTCAGTTCATTAGAGGGAGTGCCTGAGCCATCAAATACCCCCAGACCTTGGCCTGCCTGCCTTTTTCTTATCTCTCAGGTAGTTTCAAGCACATATATTTCATATTTTGTCCAGCTTCCTAATTATCCTCAGCAAAAAGGTAGATCCAAATTACCCACTGCTCCATTACCAGAAGAGATTGGTCAGCCCAAATCTCTTTTTTTGTTCCTTTATCAACAAAAAGAAAATTAATGAGAAGTCCATTTTTGGTATTTATGAAACGTTAAAATTAATACCAAACATTTTTCCATTTTAGGCACGAGTTACATAAAATGCACAATTTCCAGATTTTAACTGGGTTTTTTAAGCTCACAATTAAGCTGTTTGCTGTGAAACTGTGTGCAGCTGTATTTAAAGGCACATCAGAACAAAAAAAGAGAACTGTGAACAATCCAGGTTATTTTTAACTAACAAAGGGAAGTGTTCAAAAGCATAGATACAGAAGGTTATGTAAGTGGAGACAGTGCATCCCTGGAGTTTTCTAAAGAATGAGAAAATGCAAGTGACAGATCTGTCAAATGGCTCCCAATTTACTGCTTGGGGACTTGTAGGATGCTATTTGAAGTTACACATATTGTGAAAACTTCATCATAAATTAAAATTCCCCAGTGGCACTTTTCTTTGAAGCAGTCTTGCTTGAGGGAAGGAGGTGTGTATTTGAAGCATTTATTTGTACTTCCAAAGTCTGTTTTAACTTTTTGGTGACTGTAGAGTCTTTGTGGATTATAAATGGTGCCCTAAGAGGTATCACTGATAATACCTCCCCTGGAGGATACATCTTTCTACTTCCTGTTGTTGGTATATGTTTGTTAAAATATTAGCTGTCTAGAATTCATGAAAAATAAATCATTCTGGATAAATCTCCCTTCCGTATAATCAAGGATTAAAATTGTACATATTATAAAGGAAATATATTACTGTTATTACCATTACCACTCCCTTCCCCCACCAACCATCTGTTCAAGCACTGTCCTAAGTAGTTGACCTTTTTTTCCGTCTGTTGAAGTGTACCTTTATTTATTTATATTTTTAATTTTTATTATTGAATGTATTATTATTATTGTTCAAGGTTATATAGTTTCAGGTGTATAACATGATTTGACAGTTCTATACATGACATTACTCAGTGCTCACCATGGTAAGTTTAGTTACCATCTGGCACCGTACAGTATTATTCTTATATTAGTCGCTGCATTGCTGGTGCTGCACTTTTCATTTCTGGGACTTATTTATTTCATAACCAGAAGTTTGTACCTCATAATCCCCTTCACCTGTTTCACCCATTCCCCAACACCCTCCCATCTGGCAACCACCAGTTCTCTGTATTTATGAGTCTGTTTCTGTTTTTTGTTGTTGTTGTTTGCTTGTTCATTTGTTTTGCTTTTTAGATTCTATATATAAATGGAATCATATGGTATTTACCTTTCTTGGTCTGACTTATTTCATTTGGCATATTACTCTCTAGGTCTATTCACTGTTTTGAAAGTGGTAAAATCATTCTGTTTTATGGCTGAGTAATATTCCTGTGTGTGTGTGTGTGTGTGTGTGTGTGTGTGTGTGTGTGTACCCCATCTTTATCCATTCATCTATCAGTGGACCCTTGGATTGCTTTCATATCTTAGCTATTGTAAATAGTGCTACAGTAAACACAGTGGTGCATATAACTTTTTGAATTAGTGTTTTCGTTTTCTTTGGGTAAATACCCAGTAGTGGCATTTCTGTTTTTAATTCTTTGAGGAACCTCCATACTGTTTTCCACAGTGTCTGTACCAATTTACATTCCTAACAGTGTATGAGGGTTCCTTTTTTACACATCCTCACCAACACTTATTTCTCATGTGTTGTGGGGTTTTTTGCTTTTTGTTTGTTTTTTGTTTTTTGTTTGTTTCTGACAGGTATGAGGTGGTGTCTTATCGCGGTTGTGATTTGCATTCCCCTGATGATTAGTGATGTTGAGCATCTTTTCATGTGGCTGTTAGTCATCTGTGTGACTTTGGAAAAATGTCTATTCTGGTCCTCTGCCCATTTTAATTGGATTTTTTGTGGAGGTTTTTGATATTAAGTTGTATAAGTTCTTTATATATTTTGGATATTAACCTCTGATTGGATATATCATTTGTACATACCTTTTCCCATTCAGTAGGCTGCCTTTTCATTGTGTTGGTGTAGTTTACACTCTATCTCATTTAATCATCCTAACAACAGAATAAGGTAGGAACTAGTATTATCACCATTTTGCAGAAGAGGTAGCTGAGTTTCAGAGAAGTTATGACCCATGCCTCACAGCTTATAAAGAGTAGAGCCTGAATTTGAATCCAGGTCTGTCTCATTCTATAACCCATATCCTTAGTTACTATTATTGCTGAAAGATACCAAAACTATCAGCAGCTATTATTGCCGAAAGAATTTTCTACCTTTTAAGAAAGGATATTGTGGATATCATTTCCATTTTAAAAAGTGAAACTAGGGGCGCCTGGGTGGCTCAGTGGGTTAAAGCCTCTGCTTTCGGCTCAGGTCATGATCCCAGGGTCCTGGGATCGAGCCCCGCATCGGGCTCTCTGCTCGGTGGGGAGCCTGCTTCCTCCTCTCTCTCTGCCTGCCTCTCTGCCTACTTGTGATCTCTGTCTGTCAAATAAATAAATAAATAATCTAAAAAAAAAAAAAGTGAAACTAACATGACACTTAAAAGAATGTATTGTAATTATTTGTTTGTATCACTATTTCCTTATATTAGACTGTGAGCATCTTGAGAAGTCCAACTTGTTCATTTTTGTATCTTTAGCCCTCAGTGTAAGCCCTAGACTCATAGGAGACTCTGGAGGTCTTTAGTGAATGTTAAAATAATGAAAGAATGAATTAGTGACACTATTACCAGTGTTAGTTATTGGGCGGTGCTAAAAAGCAGATCTAAGGTTAGTTTGTGGTGCATAAAGCTAAAAGGGTAATGTGTCCATCCTTATACTTGAATTTTTCTCTTTTGAGAAAAGTCCCAGGTGTCATTTTTCGTTTTTGCTCATTTCTTTTGATCATTCAACAAATATTTACAAGTTGTTGCTATGTGTCAGGTGCATATGATTATTATATGCTTGCAAGGAAAAGAAAGACCCAGATCTAAAGTAGCTTACAGTCGTCTTCTCATAAAGGAGTGAAGCTCGTACAGCTGCACCTCTTTTAGGAAGGGTAAGATGGTTGGTTTTTTTCCAGAAAAAAAATAATTAGAAATGAGAGACGGAAACACACTTATCATAGAGAATCGTCTGGCTCTAAACCAAATCCTCTGCTGACCTATTATGTTGACTTGTCAGCGTGATTCATGCCTCATTAATGCAGTGAATACAGATACCTCTCGTAAAGCTTCTATCTACACTTCCAGTTCACTTGCACTATTAGTTCATGGAGTGAGGAGGAGTTGTCTACCCTCTACCCAGTGGTTTTTAAACTTGGCTGATCATCAGGTTCATCTACCTGGGCCATGTCTCAGCCTTGTTTTTGCAGTGAGCAACCTTAAGGAATGAGTAATCTCTCTCTCCCCAACGAAGAGGAAACTTGCTTGCTTCCTGCTCTAAAACATGGGTACCCCAAGCTCAGTATTGTTCTCCCCGAGTACAACCCACTGGGTATGCAGGTCCATCTACGTATAGGCCCATTCACATCCCCCCACCTCTGTGGGACCAGGAGCTTGGAGGAACCACGGAGAACATCTGACACTCTGGCTATTGCTTTTGCGGTGAGTAATAAAGTAGTTCACTTTTTACTCAGCTGTCTCATGTCTTCTGTCAGCATCCAGGAAAACAGCTTGCAAATAGGATGAAATCTCAGACCTTTCACAGTTCTTGACAGACTACATTGTAACCATGCAGCCAATGAGGTTGTCTGGATCTTGCCTGCAGCTGGAACCATCCAAAAATGAGTGAATTTTCTCTTCTTGTGGCCAACCTGTCTATAGTCTTGCAGGAACAGTCTGAAATTTGGGCGTATCTTAGAGGAGGGCTGTGCTTCGCTGGAAACTTAACATCCGCCCCTTTTCTTCACCCTCCTTCCTACCTCCTCTCTCCCTTAAGCCCACAAACTGGCTAACTGACTTTTAAAAAATGTTTTATTTGGAAATACTTTCAAACTTACAGAAAACTTGCAAGAATAAGAAGTAATACAAGGATCATCAGATACCTTTTGTGTATCAGCTTACACTTAATTCCATCCTATTGTGAGAAATGTTAGCCTAAAGTTGCTATGTACTCAGAATGGTGTTACCTTCTTGAGATTTTTTTTTTTTAAGATTTTATTTATTTATTTGACAGACAGAGACCACAAGTAGGCAGAGAGACAGGCAGAGAGAGAGAGGGGGAAGCAGGCTCCCTGCTGAGCAGAGAGCCCGATGCAGGGCTCCATCCCAGGACCCTGGGATCATGACCTGAGCTGAAGATGGGCTTTAACCACTGAGCCACCCAGGCGCCCCACCGTCTTGAGATTTTAATAAGGAACTTTGTGGTTGAGAGTTTGGGCACCTAGTATTTCTCCAATAAAGTTATTTTCACCTCACAGGCATATTATGATATTTTATATCATAGTTCCACATGTGTAATTTGTTATTATCTTCAAAGCATGATTTCTAGAGGTCTCATTAATTTTTTTTTTATTTCATTCCTTCCTTAGGGTGAGATCTGATTTAAAATTCATGCTGTCTACTGTTATTTGTAATGTATGATTTTAAAATATTTACTTAATTTTCTCCAATTTCATAGATGTTAGTGACAAGTGATTCGTATTAGAAAACCACAGCAAAGGAATTCTCACTGATTACCGCAGGCTGAAAAACCTTTGCAAATGCCTTTGCAAAATGCAAAAACCTTTGAAAAAACCTTGCAAAATGCCACACAGATATTTCTTGTGGCTCGCAGCGACTGCACACGGTACCAGTGTGGCATGTAGGAAAAAGAAAAGTACCTTAAAGGAAAGGGACAAGGAAAGCAGTTGATAACAGATTAATTATTTGATTATCTGGGATTCTGTGGGCATGGTCTCGGCACCAGTCTGCTCCCCGGTAAACATGCAGAAGATAGTCTCTGAATATTTTAATGAAAATTCATAAACTCAGAAATGCTAATGGTGGTTACATCTCATTAAAACATGATTTTAGTATTGGCCAGTGGTGATTTGTGACACTGAAACCTGAGTAAGAATGAGCAGAAATCAGAGCAAGTTTGCTTGTGTCAGTTTAAAAACTTAGTGCCAGATCCACATTAATAACACGGTTAGTTTTAAGAAGGAAAGGAGCTGGTTTTAATTAGGATTGACGTTTCCTACTGTGACTTGTACTTGGAGAGTGTCACATTAACTTAAAATGCCACAGAAGCTATCTTCCTAAGAAAATAAAACCAGGACCTTCTTAACAGAATTTTACATTTTGGGAAGGCAGATAATAAATGAGTCTATGAAAATTTCAGCTCGCTTTAATAAAATATCTGAACTAGCTTGTTGTAGCAAAAGCTGGAAGGCATTTTCTTTTTACATGTTTTGGAATACATAAAATTTATGAAATGTATGCACCAAAGCATATGAAATTTCTGTTTTCCCAGGAAACTTTCTAACATGGGAATGTGTATATGAATGATGTGGTTCATGAAGGATGACATTCCCTGATACGACTTAGATATTCCAGGGACAACAGAGACAAGGGTATACAGCGATAGGAGGCTTTTCAGAGATGTGGGTGTAGACATATACTCCTGAGAATCAGAGTGAGGTAATTCTGAATAGAGAGAGAGGCTGGAGACACTCAGCTCACTGCGTTAAGAATTCGAATGGCAAAGACAGGGAAGAATAAACTTGAAGATTGGAGGGGCGCCTGGAAGGCTCAGTGGGTAAAGCCTCTGCCTTCAGCTCAGGTCATGATCTCGGGGTCCTGGGATCGAGCCCCGCGTCGGGCTCTCTGCTCGGTGGAGAGCCTTCTTCCTCCTCCATCTCTTTCTGCCTGCCTCTCTGCCCACTTGTGATTCCTCTCTCTGTGTCAAATACATAAATAAATAATCTTAAAAAACAAGAAAACAAAAAAACAAAACTCAAAGGTTGGAATCCGCTGTTGGAGATGATCGGCTCTGATTAGCAGATTGGGTAAAGAACTGGGGGACCAGGGCCAGGAGAGAAGGCATACTGGTGATTTCTTAGCAGAGCCCAAAGCGTGGAAAGCAATTTTGATGTCGGGAGGGTATACTCAGGTCCAGACAGGGAAATCATGCTACTCCAAAAACAAGGACAGCCTGTCCGAAAGCAATTTAACAGGGGTTTAATAAGCCTTCAGGCAGGCAAACAGAGTCCATCGTGCCCCCTTTCCGTCCCCAGGGCTGAAAGCTAGGGAAGGCACTCACAGCGCGGTCTGAACAGGACAGTTTAATCTGTCAACCGTTTGAGGACTTGAGATTTGCTTTGTACTATAGTAAAGATCAGAACCAACAACAGTCCTGCTATGTTACAGCACGAGGGGAATGGACAGGGATTCTACTGACAAAAAGGAGTAAGTTAAAACAATGAGAACAAGGGAGCCGACTGTTTAGGTGAGATTAACCTTGTCTCATGGGGTGGGGGGGAGCGGGTGGGGGTAGGGAGCCTGGGCTTCGGAATAGCAGCTGGAAGCAAACCAAAGCAAATGATTAAACCATGACCAAAGGGCAAGAGTTTGGAGGACGGAGAGGGTATGCCATGGAACTTAGGTTTTATCTCTAGGGAAAAAATAAGATTGTTTAAAAAAAATAAGATAATTATAATCATAATTCCTTTCCTTAGGAAGGGAACATTGAATGGTTTTTGTCTATTTGTTTTTTTTAATCGTTAAAGAAACAGGAGTGCTTGGGTGTTGCACTCTGTTAGGTGTCTGACCCTTGGTTTTGGCTCAGATCATGATCTTGGGGTCGTGCGAGGGAGACCCAAGACTGACTCTGCTCAACGCGGAGTCTGCTTGCGACTGTCTCTCCCTCTCCCTCTGCCTGTCACCACGCCCCATAAATATATCCTAATAAAGAAACATATATCCAGGTTCTTAAAAATCTTATCGACATAATCCCAATTATGCAAAAATAATAAAACACTGAACTCTTGAATGAACTATATACCAGCTATATCTCTAGATCATAAGATTGCCACTTTTTTCTACAGGTTATGTGCATTTTCCACATCTAAATTGTATTTCAAAAATAAGATTTATTTTAAAAAATCATACTTGGGAGCTTTAAAAAAATCTGCAGAAGACCATACTGATGCTGGGTTAGAATTACCAGCCAGGGCCAGCCTGAGGTAGGAGGGAAGGAAAGATAGACACGGACACACACACACGTATGTATAAATATACATATATGCAGAGACAAAGTGTTTACTTCTTATACTTTCCATCCTCTCCAGGAATAAATTGCCCGCCTCAGTCATAAGAACCTCTCCATCTCATCCCACCCCACATACCCCTTCCCAACCACCTCAGTGCTTCCTCTGTCTACTGTGCAGCGACTCTGTGGCCCCCTAACCCCACTGGGCACACCCCCCCCAATGGTTCACCCCCATCTCACCAACAAAATGCACTAGTCCTCTTCTGTATCTCAAGTGGGCTTGCACACTATCAGCAAGTCAATAAGCTAATCACCCATTAGATTTGTTGCTAAGAGTTTAGTACCTATAACATCTTTAACAGGAGATACAGAAGACTGGAAAAGCTTAAACCAAAAGAATGATAATTTAACAGGTGATTTTGGCATTTCAGGAAAGTGTTGGGCCAAGGTTTCTTGGATGCCTTTCAACTCACACCCAAGACTTGAGGTGCCTTGGGTTGTCTTGTGATTTTAATACTGTGAGAGAGTGATGTCCAACAAACACAGCTGTAGAGGGAGGAACATCCCGCTGAATCCAGCTGTGTCAGCTGAGTTCATCCAACCCTACCCTTGCAAGAATCCTATTTTTCTTTGGTAAAACTCCTGTTATTCTGGAAGTAGCCTTTTGAGATCTTTAGATAAATTAAATAGTGCCAAGCTGCCTGGGTGGCTCAGTGGGTTGGGCCTCTGCCTTTGCCTTGGGTCATGATCCCGGGGTCCTGGGATCGAACCCCACATCGGGTTCTCTCCTCAGTGGGGAGCCGGCTTTCCCCTCTCTCTCTCTGCCTGCCTCTCTGCCTACTTGTGATCTCTGTCTGTCAAATAAATAAATAAAATCTGGGGTACCTGGGTGGCTCAGTGGGTTAAAGCCTCTGCCTTTGGTCCAGGTCATGATCCCAGGGTCCAGGGATCAAGCCCCGCATCGGGCTCTCTGCTCAGTGGGGAGCCTGCTTCTCCCTCTCTCTCTGCCTGCCTCTCTGCCTACTTGTGATCTCTCTCTCTTTGTCAAGTAAATAAATAAAATCTTAAATAAATAAATAAAATCTTTAAAAAATATTAAATTGTGCCAGATATCCCATTATCCAGGATGAGATCTAGTCTTTCTAGAAATAAAAGAATAAGAGATTGGGTAATATAGGATATGAAACAGAGCCATCTCTGGGCTGGTTCAAACTTAAAATACTTCATTCAGTTTCTGGGAAAATAGATCAAAGGAAGAAAATATATATCATACATGTAAACTTATTTAATATGTTCTCCTAGAATGAGCTACCTTTTAGGTATATTTATGTACTTCTATAATTCTTCAATAAGATTTATCAGACCTCTAACATCAGTATTTGATTCAGCCTTATATTTTCAGCAGGAAATGACTTGTCTTCTCAAAGAAAATATGTAATCTCTGGAGTTCATTCAAACATGTTCCATTTTCATATCTGAAAATAATGCTATCAAAGTAAATTTTTTATCAATAGCAGCATGAACTGTCTTAAATTATATGTGGCTTTAATTTGGTAATCGTTAGCTAAGCTGAAAGGTAAAATACTAAACTCACTATGTTTCTTTCTTGGAATCCTGCTGAACTCCACAAAAATAGAAACTGTTAAAAATATATGGAGTAGAGGTTTTTTTCTGCTATGGTATTTTAGAAAAAGCTACCCTGGTTAGATGCCAGAACACAGAGGAAAGAGTATCTAAATGACAATACTTCTAAATAATTTTCAACCACCAATTTATTTTTTTTAAAGATTTTATTTATTTATTTGACAGAGATCACAAATAGGCAGAGAGGTAGGCAGAGAGAGAGGAGGAAGCAGGCTTCCCGCCAAGCAGAGAGCCCGATGTGGGGCTCAATCCCAGGACCCCGGGATCATGACCCAAGCCGAAGGCAGAGGCTTTAATCCACTGAGCCACCCAGGCGCCCCTCAACCACCAATTTAAACTCTTAAGATTATCCTAACTTTTCAACAGATCAACAAACATGAATTAACACTTAGATGAGAGGCATTTCACATAGAGGGAAAACACCAAGCATAAATATTCAATAAACATTTGTATAGCTCCACAGCACTATAATAATAAAACATCATGATGAAAAAGACCCATCCATTCAGAGGGTCTTCAGGACATGGGTGTGGAATATATCTCTATGTGGTGTCTTTGAACCGTCTTGTCTCCACGTGGGGGTGCTCACTCGAAGCAGAAGTGAGAAGTTGTTGGCTGAGTTCAGTTGAAACTGGGTACTCTGCCAGGGACGACAGCGTGACATTGAAGGAATATGGATTGAAGGGTGGCTCTAAAGTGTCCCCAGACATCCCTGCCTTTGAGTGTGTGGCCTGTCACGTGTGAACATCACTTCTAGACCATGAGACATCCAAAGGAAACTGGAAATGATTAAAGAGGCTAGATACCGCTTTCTTTTCTTTTGTCTCATTTTAACTAAAATCCCTCGCAAAATTGAATGCCTGCAAAATCTGAAATAATAAGAAATGTTTCGGTCACTGAAGTCATTAAAAGCTAACACTAATAGCTTTCTGTCCATGATGTCATTTCGTGTTCACAACCACCCTGTAGGGTAGGTGTGAATAGGGTGCCCATTTTCTAGAATCCAAGACACAGCAGGTGAAATAAATGTCTTGAGGTCGCCCAAGTAGTGATTGGCAGAGCAAGTCTTTGAACCCAAACAGCCTGGCTCCAGAGTCCGTGCTCTACACCGCTCTACCCTCTACTGACGCAACGTGAACATTTTCAGTGTCCAATGCCTGGAGGAGGCGAGGCCATAAGTGTCTCCTCGAGCTGGACCTCTGGTAGACCAGCTGAACTGGAACTGACGACTGCTGGCTGCATGCATTGTTGAGTTCCCGGCTCTGGTCCGAGCGCACTTGCTCGAGATAACAGATCAGCTCGTTCTATCGCATTCCACTTAACGGGGCATGCGGGGAATTGTCCCTTTCAGAAGAGCCATGTGTCACTCCTAAAGGTCTGGATGTGGGGATGGAGTTTTCATTCTTCTTTAATGAGACATTAAACATGACATTTTCCCAGTAAGAGCGGACCTCTTATGGACCATGGAAAAACCCACCAGAACAGACCGTCAGGAAATATGGAAAAATTATTCTAACTCTACTGTTATCTTTTAAAATAAATAAATGGATGGTAAGAAAGTAATTTTGTAAAAAAAAAAAAAAAGAAAGGAAGGAAGGAAGGAAAGAAAGAAAGATTTTGTACCTCCCGTAAGAGCAGGACTAAAGCTCCAGTGATAAGCAGTAGTCTGTCGGGCAAGAAAAGCTTTGAAATTAAGCGATCCCAATAGAACAGAATTAACCTTGTGATTAACCAGTCATGGTATTTTAGCACTACCAGCTCATCTGAAAAAAATGAACCCTAGGACCCATTAATTCCACTCTTGCAGGTGCCTTCTTCTTTTGTCTTAACGCTTTATTTCTTCCTGAGACTCCTTTTAAAATGTAGCTTCCCCTGGGAGAGGGGACAGCTTCTGCCTTTATCAGCCCATACCTGATACAGCTCATCACTTTAGCAGGGGTTAGGGGACAGGCAGCTGAGGGGCAGAGCAGCCCATGGAATCCGGCAGAAAACGTGCAAAGAAGGGCCGGAGAAAACTCCATTACCCACAGATTTCCCCATGCCCAGTCCGCCTCGGAAATTTGGTAAGTACAGTATTCAACCTAGAAAAAAATGAAGCTTTGAAAGCCCGTTACAAAGGATGTCTTGTTTAACTCTGACCCCACCGTTCTTCTGGTTGCTTGAGCTTCAAGTTCTGGATCCTAAGGCTTAGATGGCGGTTCACTGGTTTCTCTCCATCTAGGAACTAGTTGGTTATCGAGTTGCATTTCTCTTTGCCATTATTTCTTCTACTTACCCCTCCCCTTGCAATCTGACTTTTAACATCCTAGCTCAGACTCTTGTCACTTGCTGAAGTTACTAAGCGCCAGCTTGCCCGGGTTGACTGTGGATGGCAAATTGCTCTGAGATGGACGATTCCTGAATGAGGGCAGGGTACCCCCTGAACACCCTGCTGTTCCTAAGCATTGTTTCCCGCAACTGTCAGCTCAGGACCGCTCCCTAGTGAGAGCACTTTCACAGAGAAGGACAGAACAAAGCACTGAGCGGTGTCAGGGACTCTGGAGACTGGGGGTGGGGTGCTAAGATTTGGAGAACAGCACCCTCAGGTGTAGAAGAGAAAGGAAGAGAGTCACAAGCTCCAGGTACTGGGGGCACTGGACCTAGAAATCGGACTACGACAACTTTTAAAGTTCTGGATCCTCTGGATGGGCCTTGTCATTATCCTTCTCATTCCCTTTTTTATTTATTTTATTTTATTCTTTTAAAGATTTTATTCATTTATTTGACAGAGACAGCAAGAGAGGGAACATAAGCAGGGGGAGTGGGGGAGGGAGAAGCAGACTCCCCATTGAGCAGGGACCCTGATGCAGGGCTCGATCCCAGGACCCTGGGATCATGACCTGAGCTGAAAGCACACACTTAACGACTGAGCCACCCAGGTACCCCACATCCCCTTTAAAAAAAAAAAAAAAAAACAACTGAAAGAAAAAGGGCCTCTATGCTTAATTGGAGATAAAAGAGAAAGGGGGGGAAGCAAGTTATTGATCACTGCTGAGGTTACCCTTTGGGGGATGCCTGGGTGCAGTCAGTTAAGCTTCCAACTCTTGGTTTCAGCTCAGGCCCTTATCTCTGGGTCATGGGATCAAATCCCGTGTGGGGTTCCACGCCCAGCGGGGAGTCTGCTTGAGAATTCTCTCACCCTCTCCCTCTGCCCCCGCCCCCAGCTCGCCTGTGGCCTTGGGCAAGTTTCTTAACCTGCCTAGGCTTTAGTTTCTTCCTCTATACAATGGGGATAATAATTGTATCTATGACATAGTGATGCTGAGAGGATTTAATGAGAAATGCACACAAAACCCTAGCACAGAGCCTGGTGATAAGCAAATGACTACTGTTGTTGATTATTCTATATGTAGAATCCGAAGGCCCCACAGAGAACAAGAAACCATATAGGCCTCTCCGCTTGTGTTAGGTGGGGAAACTGGCCCAAGTGTCTAACTTGCTCAAGGTCACATCTTTCACATTGTATGTTTAGGCATAAGGACCAAGGCAAGTCTTGTCAATGCTATTCAGCCACGAAGACTCCATCAGGGCCACACATAGTGGTGAGTCTTTGAAAGTGATACAATTAAGGAACACAGAGGATGCCGTCCACGCCAGGTTTAAAGCAAGTAAACTTACTATTGGGGGACAGCAGAACAAAACTCAGTTAAAAGTACTTTTTAGGGGCGCCTGGGTGGCTCAGTGGGTTGAGCCTCTACCTTCGGCTCAGGTCATGATCCCAGGGTCCTGGGATCGAGCCCCGCATCCGGCTCTCTGCTTAGCAGGCAGCCTGCTTCCCCCTCTCTCTCTGCCTGTCTCTATGCCTACTTGTGATCTCTCTCTCAAGTAAATAAATAAAATCTAAAAAAAAAAAAAAAAAGTACTTTTAAAGCAGACATCACACAATACCTTGTAGTGAAAGAAGTAAAAAGGAAAAAATTCCAAATACAAAAGGCTCCTTTCCACTTAAACTAAGATTAAATTCTGAATGCTTGCTTTAATTACTCCTACGCTTGTTTATAAAATGCTCGAGGCAATTTCTTCTATTGGTTTTATTATTTAACAGTAGTTAGGACTGGTTCCACCATAAAACCTCCCTGCTGCCCTCTCACCAGAGGGAGAAATAGCTCCCTGAAATCTTTCAAGCCGATCAGAGAGAACAGGGAGACCTGGACATACCTTGCCTGCTGTGTGACCTTGGCCAAGTCACCCCGCTTGTCATTGCCTTAGCTTTTTCTTTCTTTTTAAAAAAATTTTTTTTTATTTATTTGGCAGAGAGACAGAGAACAAGCAACAGAGGGAGAAGCAGACTCCACCTTTACCAGGGAGCCCGATGCGGGGCTCTATCCCAGGACCCCCGGATCATGACCTGATCATGACCTGAACCGAAGGCAGACACTTTACCAACTGACACACCCTGCCTTAGCTTTTTCATCTTTAAAATGAGAAACCCTTCCAGCTAAGAACGGAGAGATTATGCAGGTGATGAAGAGCGTGGATGCCGAAATCCGGCCTCCGGCTGCATCCTGGTTTTGCGTCTTAACTCATGTCCTATCCTTGGACGAGTCACTTAGCCGGTCTGTGCTTTGGTGGTCTCATCTGTGAAATGGGACTACTAACTGTGCCACCTCCCAGGGTTGCTTCGAGGATCAAACAAGTGAATGGCAAGTATGATAGTTCATGCTGAATGCATGGTGCTATTATTAAGTAGTCTGTAATTCTGTAATGATATGGAGAGAATTTTTTTTCTTTCTTTCCTTCTTCTTTTTTTTTTTTTTTTTAGCAACTAGAAGGAGCATTCTTCTTGGGGAGGCACCTGCACTGGGAGGCTGGCTTAGTGATCCAGCATGGGGCCCGTGAGCCCATAGGACACAGGGTGGGAGGAGCATATGTCTCCCTTGAGGGAACAGGTCTCTTCCAGCTCCAAATCCTATTCTTCTCTACACACTCCTCTGTTAGCTAAATTTCCCAAGCCTCTTTTCTGTCAGAGACACGGGCTAACACCACGTTTTGACCCCAGATGTTTTTAATTCTCCGGCAGAACGATTTCTTTTATTACCTCATTTGTTACCAGAGCCAGATCATTTAGCAACAAAATCAAAAGGAGCTTAAAAACCGCTAGACCGTGACATGTCCCAGCCGACGTAGCACACGGATGCGCAGACGATTTCCTCCTGCGTGTGCATATTCGTTCATTTGCAAATTCCTGCCGGTTCTGAGGCCCGGGGAGGGGGCAGCGAGTGACAACAAAGAGCCCCTCTTTTTATGAACCTCACATTGTACGGAGGGAGAGAAACCCTTCTGCTGATACGGGCATCAGTGGGGCGGAGAGAAGGGGCCCAGAGAAGGACAGAGGGATGAAGGGACAGAAGGGAACGTGGGGCTGAAGGGTAAGGAAGACGAGGCGGGGAGGGTCTGAGGAGAGAGCACAAGCCTGGAGACGGGGGATGAGCTAAGCCAGGTGTTCCCGGCAGGGCTTCTAGCGAGCCTGGGCTCTGATGTCACGTCTGAAGTAGCAGAGAAAGCCAGTGTGTCGGGAGCGGAGTGGGCAGAGGGGAGGGTGGGCAGAGAGGAGGCTGGAGGGGCGCGCACACCGCGGCACGGTGGGCCCCAAAGGCCCTGGTGAGACCTCCAGGCCGTGTTCTTACTGGAACCGCAAGACACCTGCGCAGGGTGGGCGGGAGGAGCTGATTTGTGGTTTTCAAAGATTCTGGGTGGCGTGTGGGGCACGGACTGTAGGAAAGAGGAAAAGGCAACAGTGGAGAACTCAGGACAGACTTAGCACAATCCAGGCGCGAGAGGACGGGGCCCGCCGGGATGGGGGCTGGGCAGGGGTGAGAAGGGCTCAGAGCGGGGCCGTACTTGGATGGCGGAGCCACCGTCCGCTTCAGGAGGACGGCTGGGGCCCTGCTGTGTGGGGGATGCCTGCTGGCCCTCCGCGGGCACCCGGTGGGCCGGGCCAAGTCCGTCCGGAGTCTCAGAGCTGCAGGTCCGTGTAGGCGTCATCAGTGTGCGGGTGGAGTGAGTCGGCTGATGGTGAGCGAGATCACACAGGGTGAAGGCAGAGGAGACAGGAGGACTTCGAAGCCCCAGGTCAGCTAATGATAGGGGAAAAGGGAAGATCCTGCAAAGGGGAGTGAACAAGCGCCCTCAGCGGGCTCAGAGGGAAGCAGGTGGTGGAAATGTTAAGGGACAGAGGCAGCGATTCGCTGTGCCCCGTGCTGCAATGAGATGAGTAAACTGAGCCTGAGTCCTCTCTGAGATGCCGCTCACTAGGCCCTTTTCAATGCGAGGGATGCTCCCCCTCTCAGAGACAGATCGCTAAGGGTCACTGGACTTGGTCTAACCCTATTCGAGGAGCTCCTTTCACTCCAGAGTTTTTCATGACAGCTCTCATGCATATAATGAGTAGACATGAGCTCACCCTATGGGATCAGCTCTCTGCAGTTTACGAACAGTCAAACATACGATTTTTGCCACAGTTACAAAATCTGTCTAATGAATGGTGGGATCCTGGGATGAACTCCAGTCCCTCCTTCCTCTTGAATGGGCGGAACCATATTCGGGAAGAAAGACCTGCTCCCTGACCCTGACCCCTTCCAGATCCCCTCATTTCTCTCTTCTCGATTGTGTGCTGATCTTTCTCTGGGTCCCCACCTAGTTTGCATGAGAATGGCCACCACTGGGTTGATGTATTCATTAGGAAGACTTTGCATTCTGTTTGCAGTTAAAATCCCAGTCTTTCTGTTGAGACATCCTCAACCAAGCTCCACATTCTTTTGTGTGTGTGTTTTTTTAAAGATTTTATTTATTTGACAGAGAGAGACACGGTGAGAGAGGGAACAGAAGCAGGGGGAGTGGAGAGGGAGAAGCAGGCATCCTGCCAAGCTTAGAGCCCAATGTGGGGCTCCCTCCCAGGACCCCGGGACCATGACCTGAGCCAAGAGCTTCAGGACGCCAGGATCATGACCTGAGCCAAAGGCAGACGCTTAACGACTGAGCCACCCAGGAGCCCTTATGCTCCTCATGCTTGTTCCTAGTCTTCGGCTTTAAGAGCCCTGTGGGGCCAGTGCTTAAAAGGGGTACACTTTCCTTGGCGTGCCCTTTGTGTAGCTGGCCCCAGCTTTTACTGAATGGCTTCTCCCTCCCTCCGGTGTGACAGTGGGAGGGCGGACAGGGCACACCTGATTTTTGGCTGGGAAAGGCCAACTTCTAAAGCAAGTTGCCATAGTTACCAAGTCCTTTCCCGCTGCGTAGCAGTCACTGAGTCTGTTCCTTTCTTCGTGTGGCTCTATCAGACATTCTCCTTGGGTAGAGCAGCTTGGGGGGTTGTTACTAAGCATTTCATGCCCACTTATGCGTGGGCTGCACAGTGTGAGGAGCACAGGGGCTGTATTATAAGGAGCACACATGTAAACCCACACGCCCATACACGCATATTTCACATTCGATGTGCTTTACATCACAGACGTTTCTCAGCTACACTTGCTTGCACTAAACCCACGCTGGAAGGGTTTCTACAACGATAACAGATTTTTGTGTGGAATCGTTTCGTACGCTCGGAGAAGTGTTTGTTTCCATGTTTCTGAGCACAAATTATTGCACGTGGAAAGTTTTCCCAATTCTTCTCTCCGTAATTATCTATTTTCTATCTCGAGGAGGAAAAATAACATAAAATAGAAGTTGATTGTGGATGAAATGATTCATTTGTGAGCAGTTCTGAAAAGTTAATGATTCAAATCACACCCATTGTTGAGGTTTTTTCCATTGTTTGTGCCTGATGGTAATTACTAGAAACTGTGACGCTTGGAGCCTAATGGAGCTCCCCTCTTATCTGACAGACACCGATGTTCTAAGTAGAAATTCAGGAAACTAATGTAGTGGGGGATGAACAGTGTGTCGACCTCGCTTCACCCAGTGCTCAAGGAAAGCGGGCACGCAGACCACAACCTAGAGCTGGGGTTAGTTAGTTCAAGATCACGGTCAGGGCCTGGCAATAGGGCTCTGCGGGGTTCTGGCTCCTAGTCCCATCTTCTCGTCCTTCCCAGTCTGCCTGGCCTGGCTGCAAGGGCTGCTGGGAGGGGACAGCCCCCTGGCCCGCTCTCTGAGCTGGCTCTCTGGCTAGAGATTCTTGGTGTGGCATGGCAGCCTCTGGCTCTCTGAGGCCCATGGAGCAGGCCCTCTGGCAGACTGAACTGGGAATCACTTCCTCTATGTGAAGCTATTGGTCCTAAAAACCAACAGGAAGCCTCTCCCTGTCCCTGCTATGCAGGGCGGGCCGCCCGCAGGGAACGTCAGCCTGGGGACTGCAAGAAATAGAACATGCATGAACTAGAACACGGACTAGAACATGCAAAGTGCTTTGGAGGAAAACCACGGTGGCTGTGTCTCGTCCAGGGGGCTGGGCTTCTGGGGGCTCTTTCTTACTGGGAAGTTGGCAAACAAAGGGGTGATGTTAAATTTCCAGAGAGGTTTTCCAAAGACAAGCCTGAGGAAGGGCAATCCCAGCGTGGAGGAGAGGCGCTGGTTCTGACTAGGGTCCTGGAACCCCCACGGGCTGTGTCCGCCCTTCTCAGCCAGGCCCTCACCCCTGCAAAAGTTGCACCTCTTTCCCCTGCACCTGGACTTTTCGAGAAGAATGGGGCCTCTCTGTCACTCTCCCAGCCAGGCTGCACACTTTATTTTTATCTGCTCACGAGGCTCCTTAGGGCTGGTTCCAAACAATCTGCCCCCTCCCCTGCCACACACATAGACACACACGCGCGCACACACACACACACACACATGCGCGCGCACGCGCACACACACACACACACACGAGACCCAGATTTCAAAAACACTTCAGGATCTCTGGAAGAAGAGAAAGGAACGACTCAGGAGGTCTCCCCAAACTCTCACTTCTGTCTCCCAGAACAGGAAAGCCATCAGGCTCTGCCTAGGTTTCCCCTGCTGCCCAGCATCCTGGAAACTCTCTCCAGGCAGTGGACTGGGTGGCTTTCTTGTGCTTTCTGTTTTTCAAAGTCTGAAAACCAGTGTTGTGTGTGCCTTGTCATTTCAGATGACACACGCAGGGGGATAAGTCCGGTCCCTGTTACTCCACTGGGGCCAGAAAAAGAGTCCTCCTCTTCAGGAGACATGTTCTTTTCGATGGGATTCCATAACCTGACATTCTCTGGCTTTGTCTCCTGCTTCTCTAGAAGCTCCCCTTGAGCCCTGCAGGGTCATCCTGTTAGAGTCCCTCCACTATCCACAGCCCTCTCCTTCCTCCTGTTCTGTAACTGCTCCCTGGGAGAGCATGTCTGCGCCTGGGGCTTTGGAAACCACACCGGCCACAAACCAGATGCCTCGCCCAGAGCCCCTGCCCTGGGTATCCAGCTGCCTCTAGGACCATACAACTTGGGTGTCTCTAAGCACGGTCAAACTCAAGTCTGAAATGCATTCATTGTCTCTCACCATCAGATATGTTCCTCTTCCTACTACACAACTACTTATGAAACCAAAACCCATGGGTCCTGCTTGGCGTTCCTTCTCCCTCTCCTCTTCATGGAACCTACTGCCAAGTCTCGCTGACTCTCCTTCATCAGACTCTAAAACCTGTTCCCTCCTGTCCATCTGTGTCATCACTCTGGTCCAAAGGGTAACTCCTAACTGGTCTACACCATCGTTTCCTGTTCTGTTCTCTGCTGCAGCGAATCCTGATTTTTTTTATTATTATTATGTTCAGTTAGCCACCATATAGTACATCATTAGTCTTTGATGTAGTGTTTTTCAACGATTCATTAGTTGCGCCTAACACCCGGTGCTCCTCACAACATGTGCCCTCTTTAGAATCCTGATTTTTAAAAATGCAAATCTGATTATTTCACAGCACTGGTTCACAGATGTTAAGCATTTTTCTGGCCCATTGGGACCCTCTCCAGGCTCACAGCACACCCCTCCTACCACTCCGGGTCATCTTTCTGTCCTTACAGACTCACACTCCCTCTTGTCCCTGCTGTCCCCACTGCCTAGACTGGCCATCCCTGCTTTGCCTGCTCCTCCTTCGGTCAGCCCAGCCACCACCCCCTAGGGAAGCCCAACTAGCTCATGTCATACTCTCCTGGTACCACGCATGTCCTTTTCTCGGCACTTGGTATGATGATAGCTTTACTCCTATTTGTCTAAGTTTTGTGTTTAGCGTTGCTTTTCCTCCCTAGACTTGGTAAGTTCTGTGATGGATTTGAAATTTATTTTTTCCTTGGCCGTCCTGTTCCCAGCTCCCCTGCGGAGCTGGCTCTGGATGGCGACTCCAGAAGTATCCTGCGGAGCGCATGAGGGCCATGTGGGTGTCCACGAAGTGGGAGGAGCGCTGAGCAGGGGAAGTGCACAGACTTGTGGTGCAGGGACCACAGCTGCTCCCCCAAGAGGAGGAGCGGACCAACACCTGCTGAGACCAGGCCCCCCCACAAGCTGCTGGGCCCCTGATGTTGCCAATGTCCTTTCTGCTACCAAAATGGCATGACTCTTCAAAGTATTTCAGGTGATTTATTCAACTTTCTTTCCAGTATTTTAATAAAACATTTAGAAAAAAAAAAAAAAAAAGCTAACCAGGACCCCTGGAGCTGTCCCCTCAACACTCAATCGAAAAGGCCACTGCTCAAAGCTGTGGGCCCTTGGCTGGCGTGTGGGGCCTGGCCCCGAACTTCTGTCCAGTGGCTCTAAGAGTCCCAGAGCATCTCTGGCTGTGGTCTTCCCCATCCCCTCCCAGGCCCCTGTCTTCTCTCATCGACTGTCCCAGTGCCAGGAAAGCAGAGGGTGGGCCAGAGCCAAGCCACACATGGTCCCTCAGGAATTTCGGATCCCCTGTGTGAAACAAGCAGCACAGGTTGTGTCCATGATGACCTAGTGGTTAGAAATCCAGCTGGAGGTGCTCTGGAGGCCGGGTTTTGCCGTGGGGGTGCTGCCGGCCCTCTGGGTGGAGTGAGGTGACCTCCCAGATTGGGGTGCCTTTCTGACATCAGGTGGGCTCAGGGTGTTTCTGCCCCAACACAACAGGATCCTCTCTTTAAAAGGTCCTAGGCAGAGAGCAGACGTGTTTATCCTTAAAAAAGATTTCAGCATGCAGCACATTGATGTGGGCATTTGGGGAAGAGTAAGTGAGTCAGTGAGTGAGTGAGAGCGAGGCCCCAGGAGAGTCACTAGCTGGGCTCTGAGAGCAGATGGCATTTGTTTTTAAAGAATGCATCAACTCCTGATTCTGTCTGGAAAACGGAAAACCAGCATTTCCCTAGCTCTGGTCTCTTGGGCGGCAGGGGAGGACAAGGGGAGGAGAAGTAGAGACGCCCTAACGGGGGGCAGCCGCCATTCTCAGAGCCTGGGGGGCGGCTCTCCCTGCCCAGCACTCTACAGGGGGAGCACCACGTCAGCCCTTATGGGAATGCCAGGCAGTCAGGTCCCCTTTCCCAGCCCCAGGGCCAGGCATTATGCTGCTGAAGTTGCCAAGGCATTTGAGGCAAACCTTTCGAGGCTGCAGTTCCCCCTCCTTTTTGGGAATTTTTGACATGGAAGTGTGCAAAGAAGTGTGTGTGTGTGTTATGTGATTATATTTTGGGGGCATGGTGCCAGGTAGGGAGGATCTGGGAGCCAACAGTTGAATGAATGTTCTTTACTCCGCATTCCTGCCCTAGTGAGGGCAGGAATCCCTCAGACTAAAACCGTATCCAAAGGTCTGAGAGTCAGACAGATTTTACAGTCAAGTCTCAAATTTCCCCTTTGACCAAGTACTTAAGTTCCCAGAGACTCGGTTTCCACATCTGTAAAGTGTGAAGACATGATATCTATCTCTTTGTTCTAGTCTTGGAGACAGACTTTGAGGCAGAGATCCATGCGGAGGAAGAAGGGCCTTGGGGGGGCCAACACATGTAGGGGAAGGGAAGGAAGCAGGACTGGGCAGCAGGAGAAGTTGGGACAAGGCCTCTGCCAGCTTCACAGGGAGCTCCAAACTTAGCCTTTCAGAGCAGTGCCACCTTGAGTCAAGAGGGGCCTGGCCTGGGTGCCTCACCCATTATCCCTCATCAAGCAGCCACTGGACCCTGGCTGTCCCTGGGGAGAGGGTGTGACCTTGGGTAAGGAAAGTGACTCAACTCCAGCAGCTGGGGAGGATCTGGGCAGCGAAGAAAGGCAGCAACTATACAAGGTTTTGGAAGAAATGAAATGACAAAACATCTATATAGTAAGGTCAGAATTAACAATAAACAAAACTTACCTAGTTCATCTTTTTCTAGCCTTGTCCTTGGAAAAAGTGGCATTGTGTTTTTTTTTTTAAGACTTTATCTATTTATTTGACAGAGAGAGATCACAAGTAGGCAGAGAGGCAGGCAGAGAGAGAGAGAAAGAAGGAAGCAGGCTCCTTGCTGAGCAGAGAGCCCGATGCAGGACTCGATCCCAGGACCCCGGACCATGACCTGAGCCGAAGGCAGCGGCTTAACCCACTGAGCCACCCAGGCGCCCTGGCATTGTGTTATTAAAGTTCTGAAGTGTCGTCCTTAAACTCAACACCCCGCAGGGGAGAGGAAAAGCTTTTGTGTTTCAAATTCATTTAGGGGGAGCAGGCTGGATGGTCCCAGCCCAGAGAAGATGGAGGTGTGTTTGGAGATAAAGAGATGGGAATGATCTGGATTTTAAAGGGATGGGAAGAGAAATCCCCTGCAACTGAGAAAAGATCAGAGGACATGGATCCTGGTTTGTGAGGGTTGGTCTTCTCCACTTCTATTGAAGCAGCAGGTGGGGTGTGCATTTGAGAGGAGAGAGGTTGTACATTTCCAGCTGTTGCTTTGGAAATCTCAGAGGAAACCCTCTGGGATGACGCCTGGCTGAGAAGCAGCAGACGGCCTCTGTCCAAAGACTGCCCAGCGTCCTCCAAGAGAAGCCAGTAGGAATTGAAAAGTAGATGCCCTTTCCAAGACATTCTAAGCCGCCTAAGGTTTCATTCTCCTGGGACTTCTGCATGACTCTAGGGAGCGAAAGCTCCTTTCATCCCTGAGATAGATTTTTTTCCCCACTAGCCAGGTGGGTGGAGGCCCAGGCTGGTTATTTAATTTAGAGAAATAAGGAAATGAAACAAACTTTGTGGAGTAGATTTCATACCCACATACATATTTAGCATCTAGTAAGTGGCCCAGCCCTTAGTGGGCGCACAATGAGAAATCCATTTATTTCTCCTTCCTACCCCCCAGGGATATACCTAACCCTTATAACCAGTTGAAAACCTTTTCCCATCTAAAACAAACACAAACAAAAAACCTGGACAGAAAGACATGTTTCTCTGATAGCTTTGTTAATCAACCACTGACATTTATTAAATACATACTATGTTAGATTGCTACCAAGATGGAAGACTAGATCAGGCCACTTGCCAGGCAATACTGAAGAAACACAGAAGCGAGAAGAAAATGTGCATTTGGGAAAACAACAACAACAACAAAAAAAACCCAGACCCCCAAACAACAAAAGAAACAAACAAACAAAACTCCCAATAAGCCCCTGGGAAGGGTGTCTTGACCTCTTAAGTGGAGGGAACCAGAGGCAGCACAGTGAGGAGACCAACTGGAGAAAAGCCCTTTAAGATGTCCTTCCATCTCCCCAGAGTAGCTTCAGGGCACCTGCAGCCTGCCTCTTCAACGCCGACTCCTGCAGCTGCCGCCGGGACCTCTGATACAGGTGTCGGCAGGGCAAATTCATGGCAGCACAAAAGCCCAACCAGGGGGAAGAAGGGATGAAAATCAACGTGGACCAGGGGCGCCTCGGTGGCTCAGTCTGGTAAGCCTCTGCCTTTGGCTCATGAACTCAGGGTCCTGGGATCGAGCCC
The DNA here is from genome assembly GCA_003697995.1 of Taxidea taxus jeffersonii. Classification (NCBI taxonomy): domain Eukaryota; kingdom Metazoa; phylum Chordata; class Mammalia; order Carnivora; family Mustelidae; genus Taxidea; species Taxidea taxus. The sequence continues at coordinate 36,857 of ML107927.1, read as the reverse complement.
TGCATCGGGCTCCCTGCTCAGTGGGGAGCCTGCTTCTCTCTCTCCCTCTTCGGCTTCCCCTCTTATGCTCTTTCTCTATCCCTGTCAAATAAATAAATCAAGTCCCCCCCCCCCACAAAAAAAGGATGTGGACTCAACAGCTAACCTCTGAGAGTCATCCTTGTCCTCCTCCGTCTCTACACCCCCAGGGATGGGTAATTACATGCTAGGGGACTACCTCCCCTGCCATTCCCTAAAGATTCAAAGATGAAAGCTTAACCAAAGTTGTGCCCTGACCGAAGGCCAACAGCCCTGAGGAATCAGTAATAATCCCATGGTGCTGGGGACTCTCCATGAGGGGAAACTGGGGACTCTCTAATCCACAGCTGTACCTCTCTCTTCCCCTTAAACTCACTGGAACTGACACAGTCTAGTGTCTTTGGCTCTATGTATTGAGAACACATATTACAAAATAGAGGAATTCTTAACAGGTGAATTAAGTAGAGGAGAGGAGAGGAAGAGAAGCTCATGAGCCAAAGTGACTAGAAAATTCAATGGCTAAGTAAATAAATAAATAAACTGCACGATGTATGCCACTGGGCAGAAGTATTTGAACAGATGGGCCAAGAATTTAAAACAAGCAGTATAAATGCACTTAAAGAAATAAAGGAAGATATTAGCAAGAGTAAAAAAATCACCAAAAAGAACTAAGTAGAAAATATTAGGTATGAAAAAGGTAAGCAGTAAAACTAAGAACAGCATACATATGGTAACTAGTAGGATTGATACAGCTAAAAAACCATCAGTGAGTTGGAAGATCAGATTGAGAAATTCTCCCAGAATGCAACAGAAAATGGTAAGATGAGAAAGGACATAGGTATTTAAAAAATAAAGCTAAAAGAAATGGAAGATAGAGAAATGTCTACAGCCACATAGTTAGAGTCCTAGAAATGGAGAAAATAAAAATGAGAAAAGGCAATATTTGAAGAAATAGTAAAGATAAATTTTCTGATACTAAAATATTTTATTCAGTCAACCTTTTCTATCATTCAAACGTAAGGCCATGCAAGAAATGTTCTCAGCCATATAAAGCTTTAGAGGTTTTGCCACAAAAAGACCCATATTGATAATACTTTTGGAAGAAGTATTTAAATAATAGGAGAAATAAATCCTGACTGTGGAGGGAGAGTTGTGGGAAAGAAGAGTGACCATGTATCTTGGTGAAGTTTTCTTTTGTCTTAAAGCTGGGATGGAAGGAAATGTATTATGTAATGTCATATAAGAAAGATATTTGGCCTTTGCCCCCAGTTCCTGGCTCAGAGCTCCTACGACTCTTGTACTAAGGTGGTAAGAGCACCTTTTGTGCCAATGAGACAACTCCTGGCAGGCCCCTAGATAGCTTCAGGATAGGGGCTTCATAGCCACAAAAAGCAAGCCTTGCTTAGAAGCTTAGAACTTTCAACCTTACTTTCCAACTCTGAGAGGGAAGAGGGGATGGAGATAGTTAATCACCAATGGCCAATGATTTAATCAATCATGTCTATGAAAAGAAACTTCTGTAAAGAATCCATCAACGATGGGGTTTGGGGAACTTCTAAGTTGGCGAACACATTCACATGCTGGGAGGGGGGTGAACCCCAACCCCACATGGACAGAGGCTCCAGGGCTCAAGACATTGCCCTAGGCACTTTTTCATCGAACCTGGGGTTGGGGGGGGCGGTTTGTGAAGAACCTTGACTCTATAGCCAAGTTGGATGGAAACGTGGGTGACCCAGGAACCCAATACTTAAGAATAGCATACATGTGATAACTAGTAGACTGGCATCTGAAAGGAGGGCCGTCTTGGGAGGCAAGGTACTTGAACTTGTGGAAACTGACTAACTCTGGGTTGTTAGTTTCAGATTTTTTTTTAAAGATTTTATTTATTTATTTGACAGACAGAGATCACAAGGAGGCAGAGAGGCAGGCAGAGAGGGGGAAGCAGGCTCCCCGATGAGCAGAGAGCCCGATGCGGGACTCGATCCCAGGACCCTGGGATCATGACCTGAGCCGAAGGCAGAGGCTTTAACCCACTGAGCCACCCAGGCACCCCTAGTTTCAGAAATTTAAGGCTCAAATTTGGTGTTAGAGAGTTGAAGAAGTAGTGTTGGAAAAAACACTATGTGTTTGGTGTCAGAAGGGAAAGAACCTCCTCACGTAATAACCCAGAAATAAAATTCTATCCACATTACAGAGGGGGCAGAGTGAGATGGAGCATAAAGGAGGATGTGAGATCTAGTAAAGGAAGTGGGGAGGTAAGAGAGAGCCACACATTTAGGAGAAGAGAGGGAAACAGGAGTATAGGGCTTAAGGAAAACCACCATAAGGACGAAACTGGAGCGTATCATCTCAGTCTTACAGAAGAAAACTTGAAATAGTCAGCGGAATTTAGGAACAGAGCGAAGAAGGAAAGAGAAAGCAAGTAGAACAAATGGAAAACACACAGTGGAGAGAACATGGATGGACCTGGAGGGCGCAACCCTTAGTGACGTAAGTCAGATGGAAAAAAATAAATACCGTATGATCTCAGTTATATGTGGGATCTTAAAACAGAACAAAGCAAAGCAAAAACCGAACTCAGAGAGACAGAGAACAGACTGGTGGTTGCCAGAGGAGGGGCGTGGGGTTGGTGGTGAAATGGACGAAAGCGGTCAAAAAGTACAAACCTTGGTTGTGAGAAAGATAAATTCCAGGCACACAATGTATACCAGGGTGACTATAAAAAATAATAAAAATAAATAAGATAGTGGAACTAAATCCTAGTGTGGCAGCAAAAGGTTAAAATCACCAAACATAGAGGCTCTTGGAGTATATTCAAACACAAATAAAATAGGATACAATATATTGTCTGTAAAAGGCACACATATGACAAAAATATAGAAAATTGACAACAAAAGTAGATAAAAATATAGACCAGGCAATCATGAACAAAAAGAAAATGGGGACAGCAATATTAATGTCTTACAAAATGAGAACTAAAGGCAAAAAATATCACAAGACACAGATGATTGACATTATATGTGCATAAAAAATAAAGGAAGAAAAGATTTATCCATTGTAAACATACAAACTATTCAGAAAGCTTCAGAAATAGTCTAACCAACAGAAAGAATGGCAGAGAGAAATAGATAATCCTACTTAAAAGAAAAAGTAGAGCTATCCATGACCTAACAATAAAATAAAATGAAGATTAAAACAAAGATTTCTTTTCAACCATACTGGAATGTTTACAAAAACAGATCATGTTCTAGGCAACAAATTGAAACTGAATACATTTAGAAATGAATAAGAAACACAGAACCAAACAAGTCCTTTTGTTAGGAAACAACATAATATGCTACAGAGCAACCTTGGAGATACAGAGAAAATCATAAAGGAATTTAAAGAAGAGCGGAGCTACAGTGAACGCCGTACATCAGAACTGTGGGCACTGGCTGAAGGTTTCAGGAAAATTTACAGCTTTCTATACATTTATCAGGAAACAGGAATGTGAATAACAAATGAAGTAAGCAATCAATAAGAGAATTTGGGGAAGAGCAACAGAGCAAACAAGAAAGAAGGAAATATTTATAAGGGCAGAAATCAATAAAGTACTAAAACACAAGCAGCAATTGACAGGATAACAAAACATGTTTTCAGGAATTAACAAGACAGATCCCTGGCAAGACTGATTAAGGAAAAAAAGAGTAGAAGTAATTTAAAAATACAGAATAAGAAGAGGGAAAGAACTAAGGAAAGAATAGAAAGATGAAAGGGTGCTGGAAAGACACGTGCACAACTATCTACCACTAACTTTGAAAGCCAGGATGAAAGAAATGAATTCAGAGAAAAATATACAAAATGTTAAAGTTGGTCTAAAAGAGAGAGCTTGAACTAGAGCAATAAGCATGAAGCAAATTGAAAAGGAGGTCAAAGACCTACCTCTCCCTATATCCCAGGCTCAGACAGACTTGCAGGTGAATTTCACCAAGATTTCAGAGAACAGAGACTCTTGCGCAGTTGTACCAGTTGTATCAATAAAAAGGAAGAACAAAAGGTGCCCAGGTCATTTTATGAATCTAGTATCATTTTGATTCCAAAGAAAGATAAAGAAAATTCTAGATTCGTTTCATTTATGAATGTAGATATATAAGCAGAGAGTAAAATACTGACTGAATACATGAACTTATTTAAAAAAAATAATACATCAGGGACGCCTGGGTGGCTCAGTCAGTTAAGGGGCTGCCTTCAGCTTAGGTCGTGATTCCAGGGTCCTGGGATCGAGTCCCACGTCGGGCTCCTTGTTCTGCAGGGAGCCTGCTTCTCCCTCTGCCTCTGCCTGCCACTCTGCCTGCCTGTACTCTATCTCTCTGACAAATAAATAAATAAAATCTTTAATAAATAAATAAATAAATAAAACATCAAGGGACACCTGGGTGGCTCAGTCACTTAACCGTCTGCCTTTGGCTCTGGTCATGATTTCAGGGTCCTGGGATCAAGCCCCATGTCCCTGCTCAGCAGGGAGCCTGCTTCTCCATCTGCCTCTGCTTTTCCCCATGCTTGTGCTCTTTCTCTCTCTCTGACAAATAAATAAAAACTTAAAAAAAAATAATACATTAAAATCAAGTGAGGATTATCCCAGATATGAAAGGATGGCTCAGCATCAGAAAATTAATCAATGTAATTCCCCACATATAAAGGAAATTCTACACATATAAAGGAGAATTATATAATTATCTTAATCTTTGCAGAAAAAACTTTTGGAAAGGATTAATACCTACTTATGATAAAAACTCTTATCAAGTTAGGAATAGAATGGAATTTCTTAGGTCGATAAAGCTTATGTACCAACATCTTCCAGCAGATACACACTTACACTTGACAGGAAAAGTTTAGCTGTGGCTCCTTTAAGATAGAGATCAGAACAATAATGCCCTTTACGTACTAATAAACTCTACTCCTGCTATTACAGATACCCCTTAATATTATCTTACAGACGATTAGAGGTCCTGGATAATATTTGAAAGAAAGGAAAAAGTATGTGTAAAGATTGAAAGGGAAGAGTTGAAACTTTCAATGTTTTCATTAGTCTTTTAGTTTCAATGGTCTTTCTAGAAAAAGCAACAGGAATTATAAACTATGAACAGTAATACATTTAGCATTGTCCTGGCTAAGATCAACCTGTAAATATTAATAATATCTTTTACACTATATAATCAGAATTAAGATACATTTATAAGAAAAACAAAAATACTATAAATTATCCAGAAATTCACTTGATGAAGACTATATAATAATTCTGAGGAGAAAACTTTTAAACTGCTATGACCACCCTAAAATATGTCAGTGAAAGACGAGAGTCCATACTCTTGGACGACATGATAAGATACTATTAAGATGTCAATTATTCCTCAAAGTAAGCTATAAATCAAATGTGATTTTAATCTGTATTCCAGTTGGATTTTTTTTAGGAACTTGGTTAATTTTCTTTTAAAGATTTTATTTATTTATTTGATAGACAGAGATCACAAGTAGGCAGAGAGGCGGGCGGAGAGAGAGAGAGGAGGAAGCAGGCTCCCCGCTGAGCAGAGAGCCCGATGCAGGGCTCCATCCCAGGACCCTGGGATCATGACCTGAGCCGAAGGCAGAGGCTTTAACCCACTGGGCCACCCAGGCACCCCGGAACTTGGTTAATTTACTCTAATATTTATATGAAAGAATAAAGATTCATGACTAATCTGCCTTAAAGAAGAAGAGTAAAGACAGAGAAGGGGGCTAATCCTAGTAGATTCTGACACACTACCAAGCCATTATTACTTGTTTTAAGTGTGGTTTTGGAGTAAAGACAAACAGATGGATCAATGGGAGAGCTCAGAGGCAAATCCAAGCGTGCGTGTGAACTAACAGTATACAGGTGACAGCACAGGTCAGTGGGGGAGGGAGAGATTGTTTGGTACAAATGGGAAATCTGATTCACTATATAGAGAAAAACACAACTGGATCCTACTGGACACCACATCACCAGGGGACTGGAGAGGAACTAAAACCCAAAATAGAAAAGATAAAAGTACAGAGTTAATCCTAGAAAATACAAGAGTTACTTCAGTGACCCAGAAACAGGGAAAGAATTTTTCAACAAAACTTTGAAAGCAGAAATCACATTACAAAAAAAACAAAAGAACAACAAGCAAACAAAGGAGCTGTGACCTGGACACACAAGAACCTCCTGCAAATAAAGAATAAACTGACAGAAGCCCTAATAGAAAAAAGGAGCAAAGGATAGAGTCTGCCATTTCTACCTACTCCAACAGCTAATTGTACAGCCCTGTGTGACGCAGGTGAAGAGATCCTTCAGATCATCAGCAATCAGACAATGGAAATTGCAGCAACAATGAAATGCTAATTTCTACTCATGAGCCTGGCAAAAATATGAAGTTAGATAACGCCAGGCATTTGTAAGGATGTAGGAGCCCTTAGGTGCCACTCAAGGGAAGGAATGATTCATTCAAATCCTTCTGGAAAGAGCAGAAAGTTTTCTGGTCCTACTTAGAAAAATGTGGCATATGCTTCTCGCGATGACCCATCAATTCTGTCCTGAGCGTTAGGCAGAGAAACTCTCCTCCGACCCTTAAGGAGATTGCTCTTCACAGAATAGTTTGTGGGGGCAGAGAGTTGGAAACTTCCTGATAAGGAAGACAGTGCTGAGTGAGATGAGGCTCTGCTTGGATTCTTTGCCACCTGGCTACTGAGAAAGTAGCTTAGGCGGACTGCAAAAACACAATGCCCAGTGAAAAAAGTCACAAAGACAGCGAGCTGCAGAAAGCAGTCTCATCCACACAAATAAAACAGCATACATTTGAGAAGAACACAGATTTCCAAAGATATGTACAGGAAAAATACTGCCTTGCTTGCCCACGTGAGCATGATTAAAGAGGACTGGGTGTGGGAAATGAAGATAAAGGAATACACGTTTTAAAAATGAATGAACAGGGGCGCCTGGGTGGTTCAGTGGGTTAAAGCCTCTGCCTTCGGCTCAGGTCACGATCTCAGAGTCCTGGGTTCGAGCCCCACATTGGGCTCTCTGCTCAGCGGGGAGCCTGCTTCCTCCTCTCTCTCTCTCTGCCTGCCTCTCTGCCTAACTGTGATCTCTCTCTGTCAAATAAATAAATAAAATCTTTAAAAATGAATGAACAAATAAGCCAAGCGAAAGTATGTGGAATTCACACACACAGCTGGGTAGACGTCATTTTGATAAACACGTTGCTGCTGAAGTTTCTGTTTAACCAAGTCAATTTTGATGAATTTGCTTTGTGCAAACATTAAAAACAAAAGACAAAAAACTACTGTCATTTCCAAGTTGTTCTCTCAATGCCCCAGGATGTCTCGAATAATGAAGTTTTAAAGGATAATTCTAAAAGTGAAATTCTATGTTGATCTGTTTAATTAAAAAAAGTAAATCTATAAAATACGTAACATCTAAGAGGGAAGGAAATCAAAGTCACCAAGTCAGGCAAGGACAGGACAGGATGGTGTATCATTTCAAATGATTGTCGCCTGCTGCTTTTTTCTGTGTTAGTATATACTTTGGGCTGAAATGCAAACTCGTTATCTCTTGTTTTGTCATCCAGAGAAGGTCCCCACCCTCTATGTGGCAGACAGCAGTGTACTGGGCTTCTGTTTTTCCATCACCTGAGCCTGGCTTTCTCCAGACTTCCGGCCCCTCTCCCTCCCAAGGAGGCCACTGGACCTTTGCCCCCACAGGCCTGCGCTGCCTGCTGATTTCTTGAAGGCTTCTCCGTCTCTCTAGGCCCATTAATAAGATGCAAATTGCTTTGTAGGGAATTCTCAGTTGAAGCAGATGGGCCTCTCCTCTTGGACGTGCGGATTAGTTGGAAGGCATCCGGCAGCTGGGCGATTGGGGACAGGAAGTGAGGATTAGGGTGGAAGAAGGAAACTGAACAGGGCGGTGAAAACACACTTTCACTTCCTCACATCTCTTTTTGGGAGGAGAGCTGTCTCCCACTAAGCCTCAAGGGCAAGCAGAAGGCCAGAGCAAAGTGCACCATTGGCTGCTGCCGCCCCCTGGACTGGTCTGGTTGGAGGCGATGGCCATCTTTTCACGGGCCCCCTGGGACTCTCCGCACCTTCTTTCCCTGGAGTGGTAGCTCTCTCCAGCTGCAGGCGGTCGGATGGGTGCTGGAGGGCTCACCCCTCCACAGGGACACTGCTGTCCATTGGCGCGCCCGGGGATCAGCCTGCTTTCCTAAGAACGCTCACCCTGGTGGGTGATTTCAGTTGGAGATGGACTGTGTGTCCCCTCAAATCCACCCCCGCACCTTGCCCTCGGGCTCCCTTTACAGCCTCATCTCCCCAGATCATCTTTCCTTGCTTCTCTGGTCCTCCTTCCCAGACTTTTCTCTTATACTCCTGCTCTTCCATGAATAAGCGATGCCTCCCCTTCCTATTGTTTCTGCAGCTAGCAGACCAGGAGAGACCCTTCCAAGGCCTTCTCAGGGCTCTGTGTATGGGAAAAACAACTTGGTGTTAACCCTGCGGAGTATTAAAATAATAAGTTTTATGTCATGGATACTATTCAATGCTCCATATAAAAGCATGCAGGCAACTCGTGTGTGTGTTTTCTGGAATTCATCAGTTTCCACGGTGAGGTCATTTTGGAGAGCTGTGCCGGGGGTGCCCCTTGCCCATTGGGCCTGTGTCTTCAACAAGGGCCCGGGCAGGAGGATTTACAGCGAGGACGTTGGCAGACACTACACAGGGGAGCTTCCTGCCCCGTCTCTGTGGTGGTGGCGGTGGCATGTTCCACAGCAACCACAGTAGGACTCTTGAAGGGTTGCAGGATGAGCTTCCTGGGGACGCAGAGAAGGAGGCAGAAACTGATGTAGGAAAGACGTTAAGGTTTGAAGCCAGCAGCCAAGAAAGAATTCTTGAGACGTCTTCAGTGCAAAAAGGTGGTCTTATTAAAGCACAGGGACAGGACCTGTGGGCAGAAAGAGTTGCACCGGGTGGTGCCGAGTGGTCCGATACTTTCAGTGGGGGGCGGGGATTAGGTATAGAAATAAGTCTCTAAGGAATTTGGAAGCAAGGTTTCCAGAACCTCGAGGGGGTTAGCTATTGTTCGGAAAATGTCATTTATTACTGTCTGATAGAACCTTAGTCACGAGACCCTTCAGATGAATATTGGTGGGTCATATGCTTGAGAGATGCTTGTCAACAAGTATCTTGGGGACTAGAGATAAAGGAAGTTTCCAAAGGAGTCTTTATATGTTAAAGGAGACTTACAGGATCCCGGGGCTGGGGGTTGGGGCTGGGGGGTAGAGGGGGACTCAAGCTAGGATTGCCTTTTGCCCTTAGAAAGGTATTAACATCAAAGCAGCTGAGTCCCTAGGGGAATGTCACTCTGTTTCAAGGACTTGTCAATGGGCTGTAGGTAATAAGGAAATTTAATAATTTTTTCCTGCCTTTGTTTCTCACATCAGAAACTATAAAACAGGGATGCCTGGGTGGCTCAGTTGGTTAAGCTGCTGCCTTCGGCTCAGGTCATGATCCCAGCGTCAAGGAATCGAGTCCCACATCAGGCTCCTTGCTTGGCAGGGAGCCTGCTTCTCCCTCTGCCTCTGCCTGCCTCTCTGTCTGCCTGTGCTTGCTCTCGCTCTCTCTCTCTGATAAATAAATTAAAAAAAAGAAAAGAAAAGAAACTATAAAACAAGCCTCTTTTTCAGGGAGAATATGCCTCAGATTCTCAAGTCATCGCCGAGGGGGCCTTTGCGGAAAGAAGAGATTTGCTGTTGGCCGGCGAGGCTGACGAGGTCTTCTAACCACCCAGGTCCAAGGCATGGAGTAACTAAGCCTGATTCTGAGGCCGGACATCTGAGAACGAGTGAGGCGAAATGAGTGAACACGTTTTAGCCATAACTCATGTGCTTAACGAGTATAAGCAGTATTTCAAAAATTTTACAATACAAGGTTCTTTTATGATTGCTGTAATTTGCAACTGATTTTCCTATTTTAGCAAATGTGTAGTCACATTTTTATTTTAAGATGTAACAAATCAGGGCTGTACGGGTACCTCGGAGCCCTCTTTGCTCTTCCATTTCTGTGGCTGACTACAACTTGCAAGGCCTTGTTTTCCCAGGTGCTGCAAACCTTCAGAACTCCAGAGCCACAGACCCAGGGGTCTGGGGCTGTAGGGCGGGCAGCTGCTTGCTGCCAATCAGCGCTCACAAGCTTTGCTGGGCTCTCTGGCCCCAGGGGTTCTTCACGGGGAGAAGCCCCAGTTCCTTCACTTAGGTGTGTGTGTGTGTGTGTGTGTGTGTGTGTGTGTGTGGCGTGGGGGCAGATCTGGGCTCCTAGAGGCAGCAACCAATGGTGGTTTGAGGACACCTCACCTTCTGTTGGAAAAGATGGGAGGGAGCCATTCCAATAAATGTGGGGAAAATGAATGTACAGTCACCCCCCCAGTCACCCTTTTGATTTGAGACCCCTCATTTCTACATGCCCAGTGAACTGCTGCAGTCTCGTAACAATACCCTGCAGAGGCCTCAAAGAGAGCCTGTCTACTAATTTTCTTAATTAGTAATTTTCCTAATCCACTTAATTTATTAAATTAATAATTTTCCTAAAATTCACTTGAAATGCCTTATTACATTAGGTGTTACTAGATACCCAGAACCTATAGGATTGGAGCTGGAAGTCCCCACTTTCCCCACTTACCAGGGGGCCTGTCAGGGGAAGGGGCGTGGCCAGGCCCACAGCTAGCAGTGGTCATCCAAAAACAGAGCCCGGAACTCTTGAACTTGAAGCTTGAGACTCCTTTACTCCTCTGACCCTTATAACTTTCATAAATGCATATGCAGTGGGCACCTGCTTATTCAGAGTGACTTTTCCAATAAGGAACTGGGATTGAAAGGTGACTTTTAACTCTATTCCTGAGTTATTTGTGCAAAAATGGACACATGGAGCAAGAATGTAACATACCGAATTTTCTAAGTATTCAGCACTAGTAAAAAGGC
>ML107927.1:0-25430 GCA_003697995.1 Taxidea taxus jeffersonii | reverse complement strand
CCCGATGCGGGGCTCGATCCCAGGACCCTGGGATCATGACCTGAGCGGAAGGCAGAGGCTTTAACCCACTGAGCCACCCAGGTGCCCCTCCCTTCACTTCAAATTTAAAAACATTGTGGGACATACTAGACATAGGGGTGAGACCTGGAAAGGTGTTTCTAGCGGCAGTGGTCACCAGGGTAGTGAGGTGGGAGGCCCTGTCTGGTGAGGAATCTGCAGGGTCATTGGTCAGGGCAGGAAGGAGGGCCAAGCTCGAGGCAACGGCACAGACCACCACATCCTGCTGGTGGCCCCAGCCAGAAAATAAAGAGCGCAAGAATCAGAGCCAGCATTTATTGCGGCGTAACTCTGTGCCAGGCACTGTTGTAAACATGTAAACGGACATGAACCGTTTCGTTTATTTCTTACAACCACCTGTGAGGTAGAGCGGATTGTTATATCTGCCAGATGAGGAAATCGAGTTTCAGAGAGAGAAGCTTGACCATCTAACTAGTCATGGAGCCAGAATGTGGACTGCAAACCCAGGGAGTCAGACTCCATAATCTGCGGCTGGTTGGGTCCCCTCTCCTAAGCGGAGGGCACCTTGGGCCCAGTGGAGTGAGGGTATTCATTCTGGGCAGCCCTGAGGAGGAATTCTGTGTGGAGTCAGCCCCTGGGCTTCGCTGGGGCCGCCCTAACCAGGGCCTCCTTGGTGAGAATTACACTCATCATTTTTGGAATGACAACAATCTTAGACTCCTGTGGCTTCACCAACTAGCACAAGTCAACACCCGGAGTAGAAGTGGCCCAGATATTTGCACTTTTATGAACAGTCCTCCAGGGGGGAGCTCCATTATTTGGGAGACTCCATATAGAATCATAGCTTAGGCTTTGGTTTGGCATAAACAACACCGAACCCCCATATTTTAAGCTTGAGGGATGCTTGTGAAGGTCTGCGGACGGAGGAGCTGCATTTTTTGAGGGATACTGATAGGTACTGATCTTGCCTGGGGTGAAACATCTCACCTTGATTGTTTGGTTCATTTTTGCAGCTTCTTCCACTCCACAGAATATGGCTTAGATCTTTATTCATTCAATCCTTTTGAAAACATTTACTGATGCTGCTTATGCACCAGGCTTTGTGCTCAACATAGGAATGATGATGATAAGAATATAATCATCATCAGCAGCAGCAGCAATAGTTAACATTGAATGCTTATCATATACCAAGTTCTGTGCCAAGAATTTTTAAGTCTTAGGAAACTGGGTCTGCTCTGCATTCATAGCGGGTGACTGTGGTTTTCCTTAACTTTAACTCCACTATTAGCATCCTCATTTACATATGAAGAATTGGAAACACGGAGACGTTGAGCAGCCTGTCCGAGGTAATACAGTTGGAACATGTGGATCTGGAGTTTAACCCAACGGTCTGAGTCCTTGGGCTCAGCCACTGAGCCCGGGTCATGCTGAAGACATGTGATATATGAATGATTGTCACTTAAGTAGGTCTACAAAGGGGCTATCAAAGAAGATGAGCACAAGAATCAGAGCCATCCTCCTGGATGGAGTCAGGATTTGAACTCAGATCCCTCTAACCCAGAGGACTGCCTCCATCCAGCCGCGCCATACTACCTACTGGAAAGTAGATTGGGATGTAAGTTCAGGTATGGAGGCAAAGATTGAGAGAAGAGCAGACAAACAAACTCAAAGTTTATTTCTTTTACAGCCCAGGCTGAGCAGGGCAGACTCAGGCCTGCATGGTGGCCATGGGGGTGGGCCCCAAGGCTCCCTTCACCTCTGTGCACGGCCACTCTCAACACTGAACTTCCCTCTTACGGTGTGAGCTGCTCTAAGTCCAACGACCATGTCTGTGTTCCAGCTTTGGGAAAAGAGGAGGTCTCCCTCCCTCTGAGGGCACCTTCTGGAAACCGTTTGCCTTAATTCTTCTTCGGGGACTGCACCCAGCGCTTAGGCACACGGCTGTACCTAGCTGCAAGGGAGGCTGGGTACCTTACAGTGGGAACCGCTTACAATTTAATTCTTTCATTAGATGGAGAGAATGGCTAAGGGCATGCATCCAGCATTCCCTTCTGCGGAAAATACGAACCAGAGGTGAGGCACACGCAGGACCTGGTAGGTGAGGGGGGCTGTCAGGAGCATACACTCCCTGGTGCAGGGTCCCAAGTGTCGGATCTGGAGGCAGGTACATGGGTGGCACTGCTCCCAAAGCTTTGGGACTATCAACACATGCTACTGTATTTGTATCATTGTGATAACAGTATGTGGTTGTCATACGGATTAAATGAGAGAATTCAATCTGAACTCCTTTTTAATCTTAGCCTGGGTTCCCTGGAAAGCAGAACACGAAGCAAAGCCTAAATGTTCATGCTTTGACAGGAAGTGCAACCTTGGGGCAGCCAGGGTGAGGTGGGGGACGGTGGGGAGGCAAATATGGGGCAGCGTGCTAGCATGCCGGCCAAGGCTTCAGAGGAGACCCACCTGTTAGCTGGCCCCATGAGATGTCTGTTGGACAAGTGCAGGGGGCATGGAGGGGGGTCTTTATCTCCTGGGTCCCTCCTGACTCTCAATTACTCACTGGCCCAAGTTCATCCCCTGTGGAGTTAAATGCCCCACACTGTTGGGTTGCGTCTCCTGGTCCCTGGGATGACTGCTGAGGAATCCTCTACCACGTCCTGTGGCGTGGCTCTCCCTCCAGGTCTAGGGGTGCTGTAGGGAGTCATAGATGCGGGTTGTCAGCCTCAAGCAGGACCACCACCTGGCGCAGTGGTTACCGGAGTAGCTGAGGGCCAGAAGACTTAGAGCTTGGAGCATCCAAGGTGGCTCATGTGATGTACTAATAGATTACTATTTTGTGCGGGAAGAACAGCAGTTGTGGAGTTGGGCTCAGCTGCCATTTCTCTAGCTGTGGAAACCCAGGCTTGGGGCACCTTCTCTGAGACTTGGCTTTCTCACATATAAAGATGCAGTAAGGGGTGCCTGTATGCCTCAGTCAGTTAAGCATCTGCCTTTCAGCTCAGGTCATGATCCCGGGGTCCTGGGATCGAGCCCTGTATTGGGCTCCCTGCTCAGCGGGGAGTATATTTCTCCCTCTCCCTCTGTCTACCCCCCCCAACTTGTGCTCTTTTTCGCTCTCTTTCGAATAAATAAATAAAATCCTAAAAAAAAAAAAAAAAAAAAAAAAACCAGATGCAGTGATACAGCCCGTTTGACAAGGTTGCCGTGAGGATCACGTAATGTGGTTTCTGTGAAAGGACCCAGTGCCATGCCCCGTGGATTAGCATCTTCCGGTCTGGTCTCCTCCTCTTGAGATGTGGGAACCAGACTCTCCTTCCATTGCCGGTGTTTGATGAGAAACTGACATCTCGTTTTCAGTCTTCTGTGCAGAACCATGCAAACAAGAATTAGGACACCTCTCCTACCCACCTTCCGACGAGACTGACGCTTAGAATCTTGCTTTGTATGAATTCTAGAGCCAAGATGGTCACCTCAGGTAAAGCTAGGGAGCCCCTGACTGTGGCCCAGAAAAGCTTCTCCAGTTATAAACTAGGCTTTGGCAAAACCCCTGAGCCCACAGCTCTTCACATCACTTTACCCATCACTTTATCACTTTATCCACACCACTTTACCCTCTGGAGGGCAGGCAACACGTTTATCTGGTTCACGGCTATCCCGCCCCCCCCCCCCACATCCAGCCCAGAATGGAGGAGAGGGACGGCGGTAAGTTTTATTTGGCATTTTGTGATGTATGAAGTACCAATCTGAGCACTTCTGTGAATTTAATCTACTTTAAGTCTCATGCAAGCCTCCAAGTGAGGTCAGCAGCCACCTTCACCAGAATCACTTGGAGGCTTCTTCAAGCGCAGACTTCCAGGGTCTTCCTCAGATCTGCAGCGGGACCTCTGAGGCAGGGCCCCGACGCTGAATCTGTAACCAATGTTCAGGTGCCTCTCTTATCCCGAAGCTCAGAGATCCAATCCTGTCTCGACTTCCTTTGGGGATCCCAGCTGGTCAAATCCTATAAATTAATGTACATTATTCATCCCCAAGTAAGAATGTTTCTTTAACCACGTAACTCTGCCACACAGAGGGAAGTTAAGTGCTTTGGGGGTTATGGGGGTTAATAAAAAGTCAATCCTATTATAATAACATTGTGTGGTGATAGATGGTGAGCATGCACTAATGTATAGAATTGTGGCTTCGCTCTGTTGTACACCGAAACTAATAGAACATTGTGTGTCAACCATACTTCAGTAAAAAAACAACAAAACAAAACCAAAACCGAGACCACTGGTCATGGCTCTAGAAACCAGACAGCCGCTCTTCCCAACACAGAGTAATAATAATAATGTATTAGATACATTGATAAATTGCCTCAGATTCCCTAGGCTGTAAGTCTTCCGGCCCAAAGTGAGCTTGAGTAGGAAGTCACCAAAGCTGGAGTCCCAGGGGTTTGGGTACTAGAGCTACAGCTGTGGTGTTGGATCTCCACAGCTACTGGGGACAGTCCTCCCAGGCGCCCCCGCCCCCCACCCTCCCCCCAGCCCCAAGGCTTGCTTTGTGGCCGCCGCTGGGCACCTGCCTCCCTCCTTCTCCCCGGGCCTTCCAATGAGCCCCTTGTAACTGAGGTGCTCCAAACAAGCCAGAAGAGCCTCCTGAGAAGGGCAGGGTCCCAGGACCGAGGGCCCTCAAACCCTGGGACTGTACCTCAAGAGCAAGGGCTCTCAGCTCACAGATTCTGGGTAAGAGAGGCACATGGATACTTTGTTAAAAATGCAGCTTCAGGGGACGCCTGGGTGGCTCAGTTGGTTAAGCAGCTGCCTTCGGCTCAGGTCATGATCCCAGCGTCCTGGAATCGAGTCCCGCATCGGGCTCCTTGCTCGGCGGGGAGCCTGCTTCCTCCTCTCTCTCTGCCTGCCACTCTGTCTGCCTGTGCTCGCTCCTGTGCTCTCTGACAAATAAAAAAAAAAAAAAAAATGCAGTTTCAGGCCCCATGTCCTCTGGGAAACTGACTTGGAAGTTCCAGGTGGTTTGGGAGAAGGAGACCTCGTGGCCTCACTTGTTGCCCCTTGCCTGAGGCCTCCAACTCTGTTTGCTGGTCCTGCTAACAGCAGGCAGGGGCTTTTTTTTTTTAAACATAAGCATTTATTTCATTTTCTTGCATAATACTTTAAAAAGTAGTTACTAAATTAACTGGCAAGCATCCTAAAAATAGGCAGAGGACAGGGCATGCCATTTGTCCCACTGAGCCTCCCCCCGCCAGGGCCCTGTTAAAATCCCAGTCCCCACCAGCACCGGCGTGGACTCCAGCCCCCCTCCCAACCTGCAGGTGTGGGTCACTGTTGATCTGACTTTTTGCCGACATTTCATTTCCCCAAACATAAAATAACTTGAAAAGAAAGGAAGAAAATGAAAGCCAAGGAAAAATGGGCTGTCAAAGCAGACTCCGGAGGTTAAAAGCATTCATTTGGCTCATAAGGAGTCTCCCTTTCCTCTGACCCAGGTTGGGGGGAAGCTCCCCTGCCTCCAAGCATCCCAGTAGGAGACAGACTCCCCCACTCCCATGGGGGACACCCCAGCCGCACCCAGCCAGAACCAGGGGGCAAAGTTCAAAGTTCAGGATCTTGCCTTCCTCTGGAGGTCCCAGCTACCAAAGCACAACTCACATTGTATCAACTCACCTTGGCCTGTGCAAGCAAGAATGTTTCCTTTAACCATGTAACTCTGTTTCTTATGAACCAAAGCGTCTCCATGTTCCATTGCCTTTCTTATGTGGGATAGCTGGTTTGGGGCTGCTGGGAGATCATCCTTGCTGTTGTTACATGGCTGACTTCTTCCTGATGGGTTCCGACGATTTCTTTAGTGACTCCCTGCCAAACTCCCTCCTTCCATCCAGGGTTTGTGCGGCCCAAAGCTTACTTAATTTTGGAGGCCCTCTTAGAAACAAAAACGCACGTGACAAAATTAGGTATAAAAGTGAGTATTTATTTAGTAAGAGAAATCACAAAAAAGAACAGACATTATAAAATTCAAACAGGGGCGCCTGGGTGGCTCAGTGGATTAAGCCGCTGCCTTCGGCTCAGGTCGGGATCTCAGGGTCATGGGATCAAGCCCCGCATCGGGCTCTCTGCTCAGCGGGGAGCCTGCTTCCCTCTCTCTCTGTCTGCCTCTCTGCCTACTTGTGATCTCTCTCTCTGTCAAATAAATAAATCAAATCTTTAAAAAAAAAAATTCAAACAATATACTATTTTCATTAGTTCTTTGAAATGCCCTTATAACACTATTCCTTCTTGTTTTTGTTTCTGTTTTTATGCTTGCACACTCAATGATTTTGTAGTTTTTTTTATGGAGAAAAGAGAAAGATGCTTCATTTTTCATCCAATCTGGATGATCAAAATTTGTTTTTTGTGATTATGTTTTAGTAAAGTTTCCCCAACTTCACAAATCTTCATTGGCAATGTCATGTTTAGGCTTGCTGTCAGTGTTCTGAAAACTGCTATCAAGTTTCTTTTCTATATAAGCTGTAAGAACTGGATGGCTTTTCCAGACTGGTTTCTGGCTTCCTACGTACCAGATCTTGGCTCTCCTTCACTGCCCCAGACTTCCAGAATGTGCTCACCCTGCTCCATAGCCCCTGGCCTTACACCTTTGTATCAGGAAGACAAATGAGAGTGCCCAGGAGAAGGCACATTTCCTGGAAGCCATTCCTCAAGGTGATCAGCAATAATCTCGCGGCACGTGGAAGTAACCACAGATCACATAAAATGTCCTATGAAACCCAAATTTCAGTTTGTGGAAAGGAAGCAGAGGCTCGTCCTGTCTTGGCTCTGTGGTTAGCTACTGTGTGGGATTCACGCGGGGCAGGAACCGGCCTCCTTGTGGCTCTTCCCTCTGCTCTGGGACTGCTGTCCCTTTAGCCATGGGCCCAGGATGGAGCAGGTGGGACCTGCTTTGAACCCCCAGCTCCTTTACTAAGATACAAGAAATCCAGGCCTTCAGTTGTCTAGCTAGAAAGACAGCACTAGAAGCAGCTCTTTCCCCATTCTGGTGATTTCTGCCCCGGGAGAAGGAAGGCAAACTCTGTTTCTCTTCCAAAGAAGCGTGGGAGGAAGGGGGCGTGGGAGGAAGGGGGCTGATGTCGAAGGTCTTGTGTGAGCTGGTGTTCCCCTGGTGTCCCAGTTTTTCAGCTCAAGTAGTGTGAGTGGTTTCTTGGGAGAGGTCCACGTGTCAGGAAATTACTTCCTGTCAAATTAAAAGTGATAATAGGCAATACCTGGCAGTGTTTGAAGGTATCGAGAAGGCAGTGAGACAGAAGAGAGGATTTCTTCGCCATCCCGGGTGGTAGCCATGGTGGTCATGGCCAGTGTGCCGTGCTTGCCTCTTCCTGTCTCCTCTGTCTTTCTTCCTTCCTCAAATATCCCTGAGTATCAGCCATTTTCCAGGTGCTGGGATTCAGAAGTGAACAAGCACAGACCAAGTCCCGATTGTCACAGGCTTACAGTTGCATGAGGAGGGACTCACAGAGTAGTACATTATGACGTGCTAGACGCTGCGCTCTGTGTTTATCTTGGATCCTCCCAACCCCTCTGCGAATGCGGATTATTATTCCCATTTTACCAATAAGAAAATAATACCTAGGACAGTGTCTGAAAGGCGGTACTTATTCTGTAGAACGAATGAACTAGTGAACAGAGGCACCGCGAATGGAAATGACTGACCCACGACCACACAGCTCTTAAGCCAAGCAGCCTGGGTCTAGCTCCAAAGCCTGGGTCTGGCTTTCTAGACCGGGTAGGGTTAGAATCTCCAGGGATTCTGGAAACAAAGGCAAGTGGGCTTCTCCCTCCTGAGCTCATCACTGCTTTCACCCTTTGTCCTCCTTTCCTTTTTAAAAAAAGCAATCTTTTTTTAAAAAGGGATCTTCCCATCCCCCTTCTTTCCCATCCCTGTCCCATTCCTCCTCATCCTGTCTGCTTCTCAGCAGATCTCAGCAGACAGGACAACCAACGGTCTGGCTGTCCTTCCTAGGGGCCTTTGGGCCTAGAATCAGTGGCTTCCCGGAGAATGGTGTGTGGTGATTGGGAAGCTAAGGAGAAGAAATGAGAATCTGGTCATCCTCGCCTTGATGCCACACACCCAGGGAGAGGGTTTCAGGAGGGACTGGTGACTATTGACAAAGCAGTCCATTTCGAGAAGCCTCTCATGGGCTGAAATGTGTGTCCCCCGAATCCATACATGGGATTATGTTAACATTCTAACCTCAGAATGTGACTATATTCAGAAATTGTATTTAAAGAGCAGATCACATTAAAATGAGGCTGTTAGTGTGGCCCTGATGCCATCGGCTGGTGTCCTTCTAAGAAGAGAGGGTTAAGATACAGAGAGTGACCAGGGGCACCTGTGCACAGAGGTATGGCCCTTCTGAAGAAAGCAAGAGCACAACCACCTGCAAACCCAGCATGGAGGCCTCAGGGGAAAGTAATTCTTGGGGCACCTGGATCTTGGGCTTTTAGGCTCTTGGACTTGTTTAAGCCGCCCAGTCTGTGGTATTTAAAATACTGAGATTGGAGATGCTTCTGCTAGCTTAAAAATTCTCAAAAGATGGTTAAGAACCTTCTTCCCCGTGTCCTCTAATGGGGAGTGGGCACCGTGAGTCGGGATACCTGGCTGGGTGGTCTGGGCCTCCCCTCCAGAGGCCTTTCTCAGGCTCCCGGCCCTGCCTGCCTGAGAGGGCTGACAGGTGTCATGGTCATCCGAGCAGGACACGGGGCCCCGGGGCCCAGGAGACAGGGCAAATGGCTGTCAGCATGCATGGCTATTTTGGGGCCTAGAATTTATGTAACTGGAACATGGAGTCTTAACTCCTGGGGCCAGAGAGGGATTTGGGTCGACAGGAAGTTGAAAATAGAACTAGAATGAGTCCAAGGGGCTCCACTCACGTGCAGCAGGACTTGCCTGGCCTCTGAGTGGACCGCGTGAAATAGGAAATAATTAAATGTTGTTTGGTGCCCATGCAACCCGCAGGGTTCACTCAGGAGCCGGCAGGGAGCAGCTGCCAGCAACGGCCACCTCCGTTCTCAGAAAAGTTCTAATTGAAATAGCGGCTTATTCTGAAGTCAAAACAACCATTTTCATTTTGTTGCACGTGGAAAGGCCACTCTTTTTTTTTTTTCTTTTTTTAAACAAATCAGAGGTACACTTAGATGTGGCTACAGCCTGGTCTTTCCCTGGTGCAGAATTCAACAATCCCCCCATCCTTCTCCCCTCTCCAGGGCAAGCCATCCTTGCCTCCTTTTGGATCCTGTGCACTTGGTGGGATGAGTACCTTTGGAGAATTTTTACCAGGCTGTGGATTTCTTGAGGGCATTTAGCCATGTCCTACTCATTGTGCTGGAGCTAGTGCCTGCGAGGGGCTCTGTAAGCACGTACCAAAGGAATTGAGGAAAGGAATACATTTTTTTAAAATTATTTATTTGATAGAGAGAGATAACGAGTAGGCAGACAGAGAGAGAGGGAAGCAGACTCCTCGCCAGCAGAGAGCCCGACGAGGGGCCGATCCCAGGACCCCAGCCGAAGGCAGAGGCCCAACCCACTGAGCCACTCAGGCGCCCCAGGAATAAATATTTGAATGAGTTAATTCTCAGCGAGGACGGTGGGGGCACTATGTGCTAAGAGGCTGAGAATCAGCTGTTCCAACTGAAGTGAATTTCCTTAAAAGCGTAAACCTGACCTTTGTACAGTGCTTCACAGTGTGTACAAAGCGTTTCCTCGCCCAAGAGCCCTGCCACCCTCTGCCGGTCTTTCCAGCGTCCTGGTCGCCAACGTCTACCTGCCCCACGGGTCCGAGAGCTAACCCCGCCTGCGTGGTCCGGCTTTGACCGTGGCTCTGACTGAAGCAGGCGTGGGCGGCACCCCTGCTTCAGGTGTGTGCCGCTTGGGGATGAAGCCTCCCGGTGACTTTGCAGGTGACACTGAATTCTCACGGCTGACACCCCGCAGGGGGCCTCCGCTCTTCCCTTCACACCCTCCGGAGCTGCCGCGGATCCAGATCTCTGGCCCGGGCTCCAGTGCTCGGGATGTCTGCGGTCCTGTTTTAAACTCCGTGCACTCCCGGAAGTTCCCTCTCTGTCCGGGTGTGGGCACGCAAGCAGGCACCCGTGCATTTGGATGGGCGAGGGCTTTATCTTCCTGACCCGATTTCCTACTCTCCCTATGGTCTGCTTAGACCTTCAGGTTAAGGACGCCTGCTCCCGCACCTGCTCTCCTGAGTTCTTTTGCAAACGTACCTCCTGCCCGAAGTGGACCGCATACCCTTCCTTGCCTCTCCTCCCGCGTTAGCTGCCCCTTGATGCAGAGATTGCTTTTCAACACTTGAGGCAGAGGGATTAGTGTTAACCCTTCCTGAGGCTTTTGCTTGAAGGCAACCACTCAGCCAAGGGGGCTGAGGCTGTTTCACATTTCAAAGCCATTTTAAAAGCAGTAAATCACCAGCATGTGCTGCCCTAGTTCACCATCATATTACATCACAGTGAGCCAAGAAGCCCATTGGGCTCCATAAGAAAGGGGGCCACCCAGCAGAGAGTACAAAGCTGCAGGGTCCTTGGTGGTGGCTCTTGGAGGTCTGAGTCCCTTTGGAACCTTCCAGCCGGACCCGGATCCATAAAGACAAACGGAGCTGTAGCACTTCAAGGCTGCCTTCAGCATCCAGCCACAAGTGACAACCAAGTTCCTGGATGCTTCCTTATTTAACCATTTAACTAGTCCTTCCTAAATTCAACTGAGCACTGAGGAAGACAGTTTGCAGGTGCCAGGGGTCAGGAGCCAGGGGTCAGGGCAAGCGCTGCCTCTTCCATGCAGCACTCCATGATAGCTGGTTTCCCATCTGGTGTTACTCTTCCTTTCTCCTCCCTGATCCCAGAATGCTCCCCTGTTCCTTTGTTAATTTACTGTGTGTTACCCTGAGTTGTGGGGTATTTGTTACATGTCCTACCCATCCACATAGAACTCTTCAGGGTGAGGCGTGTCACCTAGGGTGCACATCGGCAGCAAGGTAGTTGCCTAGGGTTTGCTGAATGGAAATGAATTTAAAATGTAAGATTCTCACTGTTTCAAATACTCTTCATAGCCAGGCCGTGCTATGTCCTGGGTTCCAAATGACCTAGGGGTCTGGGAAGTGGAGGAGAGCCCCCCGTCCTAGGAGCAGCCGTCTGCCTGTGGGGGCGGGGTGGCTAGTCCAGCCGGCCCCCAAGGTCTTTAGCCCAGCGAGTCCGGAGCTCTCCTGTTTGGGGGTCTGGACTCCCTTGGGGGCTGCCTGCCCAGCAGATTCTCTCTCTTTCCCTGCCCTTCCTGGGAGCAAGGCTCCCACCTTGCCCTTTCCAGCTTCTGCCACGTGCTGCATGAGACTTCAGACAGCACGGGTCTGTTTTTAGATTCTGCCTCACGTGTGCTCTGCTAACTTAATGAGCTCTCTATAGGGGTAGCTGTCTTGAGAGACCGTTGCTAAGGGCCAGTCACACGTTTCTCACTGTGTTGTGATGGAAACATGATTAGATGCTGATCCCAGCTAGGCACAACCTGCTGGAGTGTCTGGTTAGAGTGGCCTCTTCTGCAGGAGCCTGTGGGACTTCACAGGCCAATGGAGGCAACCTTATGATTTCAGCAAATGGACCGAGGGTGGTAAAATGCCGGGAGGTGGGGGGGTTCGGACAGTGCAGTTAGGGGCACGTGTCCACTTCGACTGCTTTGCCTGAGCACCGCCTGCGGTAGGCACCAGAGAAGGAGGACCTGTGTGGTCCCCCTCTCCAGGAGTGTGGAAGGGAGAGTAGACAAAATAGCTCATTGGCAATTGGGGGATGCCTAGGCCCAAGTCCAGAAGGTCAGGGAGGCCAGACAAAGGAGAGTAGCTCACGGGGCGTGGTGGGGGGATTACATGGGCTGGAGTGTTCATCGTTCAGTTGCCCTTGAACTAGAAGGTAAAGGGCCCCCAGCACGGTAGGATGGATCAGGATGAACTGGGCTGGAGGAAGGAGTGATCCATCTGGCAAACTGATGGTGATGGTCATCAGGCACTGACCACCCTCTCTGGGCCAGGCTCCATTCTAAGTGCTTCTTCTCTCTTCCTCACCAAAAATAGTTGATGCGATGGTCCAGTTTCACCAACGAGAACGGAGGCCCAGGGAAGTCACATATGGTGTCCATGCTCACACAGCTGGTAAGCTGCCGTCTGGAGTTAATCCCAGGTTGTTCTGACTCTAAAGGATGGAGGTGGGGAGTGGGGTGGCTGTGTGAGAGAGGAAAAGTTCTGGACGGGGGTGGAGAAGGTGTTAAGTCAGTCTATGGAGAGACAGGAGAGCCCCTGAAGGGCTTGGCTTGGGTTCTGTGGTTAAGGGGTCTCCAGAGGAAGGTGATCACTTCAACTGAACCACAGGAAAATGCTTGGTATAGAAAATATTAATGTCTATATATATATGTGTGTAATATATATGTATATATTATATGTACTACTATACCGGTAGATTATATGCTTTCATAAAGCACAAAAATACAAAAAATGTTGAAGAATGAGATAAAACAAAACACACATATCCTCTCTTGTATAAATGCACACACACAGAGACATGTTTTTAAGGTAGAATTCTTCATTTTTTAAATGTAATTTTTTTTTTAGAGAGAGAGAGGCAGAAAGGGGAAGAGGGAGAGAATCTTAAGCAGGCTCACATCCAGCTGGGAGCCCTCTAAGGGGCTTGATCTCATGACCTTGAAATCATGACCTGAGCCAAAATCAAGAGTTGGATGCCTAACCGACTGAGCCACCCCGGTGTCCCAAGGTGGAATTCTTTTTTTTTTTTTTAAGATTGTATTTATTTATTTGACAGACAGAGATCACAAGCAGGCAGAGAGGCAGGCAGGCAGAGAGAGGGAGGGGGAGGAAGCAGGCTCCCTGCTGAGCAGAGAGCCTGATTTGCGGCTTGATCCCAGGACCCTGAGATCATGACCTGAGCTGAAGGCAGAGGCTTAACCCACTGAGCCACCCAGGTGTTCCCCAAGATGGAATTCTTAAAGTGGAAAATATTAATGTGTATATTATGTAACATATATATAAAATATTAGGTGCATACCTAAATGCTGTGTGTATAATATATAATAAGTAACATATGAAATATTAAAAAATAACAAAGAGCACTTTATCACATTCTTTAACACGTTCCATATTTTTTGTGCTTTCTGAAGTACACAAATATTGGTACAGTAGTATGGGTCTCTAGTGTATATATACTGGAAGTATAGGTGCAGAAATGTTTTACTGATGGGATCTGCAATGAAATTAGTTGGATATCTACTGTTGAAGATCAGTTCAGGGAAGGGCAAGTGGGTACATGGAGCCCCTACAAGGATTATGAACTACACAGAACCCCAAAAGAAGGTGGGAGCTGGAGATTTTGACTACAAGGATTCCTGTACGGCTATCATCATCAAGGCAGTGTAGTATCGATGTAATGGTAGCTATATCCATTAGTGAAACAGAATAAATACCACATATATACAGTCATTTGATTTTCAATAATGTATTGAATTTTCAGGTGCTAACGTAACTCAATGGGGGAAAGGATAGTCTTTTCTTTTTTTTTTTTTAACGATTTTATTTTTAGGGACATCTGGGTGGCTCAGGTGGTTGGGAACCTGGCTTCTGCTCAGATCATGATCCTGTGGTCTTGGGATCAAGTCCCCTGTCGGGCTCCCTGCTGGGTGGGAAGCCTGCTTCTCCCTCTGCCTGCTCCTCCCCCCACAAGTTTTCTCTCTCTCTCTTTCTGACGAATAAATAATTAAAAAAAAAGATTTTAGGGACGCCTGGGTGGCTCAGTTGGTTAAGCGGCTGCCTTCGGCTCAGGTCATGATCCCAGCGTCCTGGGATCGAGTCCCACATCGGGCTCCTTGCTCGGCAGGGAGCCTGCTTCTCCCTCTGCCTCTGCCTGCCTCTCTGTCTGCCTGTGCTCGCTCTCTCTCTCTCTAACTAATAAATAAATAAAATCTTAAAAAAAAAAAAAAAGATTTTACTTTTAAGTAATCTCTACACCCAATGTGCAGCTTGACCTTACAACCCAGAGGTCAAGGCTTGCCTGCTCTACTGGCTGAGCCAACCAGGCGCCCCAAAAGGATAGTCTTTTCAACAGATGATGCCAGTATCCCTTTGGAAAAAAAAAACCCAAGCTTGGTATCTTACATCAAATTATATGCAAAAATTAATTCAAAGTGGATCACAAACCTAAATATAAAAACTAAAATTGTAAAACTTCTGGAAGAAAACACAGAATAAAATCCTTGTGATTCTGTGGCAAGCAAGGAGTTTTAGGACGCATAAATCACACACCATGAAAAAAAGATTGAGGTATTGGATCTGTTCAAAGCTAAATGCTCTGCTCTTCCAAAGATGTTAAGAAAATGAAAAGGCAAACTACAAACTGGGATAAAACATTCACAAATTTATGTGTTTATATTATAAATAAATTACATATGTAAACAATATGTTTATTTTATACTTTTATGGAACACATAAAATATATAAATAAAATAAAAATGAAATATGTGTATTTATATCCATAAATACATAAAATGTATCTATTACTAAATGTAAAGAAACAGATTTGTGAATATCTTGTGGCTATTTCTATCTATCTGTCATCATAAAAGATTTGTATTAGGAGATCTAAAGATCTCAACAGTAAGACAAAAAATCCAGTGAAAAAATGGGCAAAAGATTTGAATAAGCATTTCACAAAAGAAGGTATACAAAAGGTCAATAAGCACATGAAAAATGCTCAGAATTATTAGTCATTAGAGAAATGCAAAGTAAATCCACAGTGAAACACCATGACACAGTCTTTAAAATGACTAAAATTTAAAAAGACTGACAATTACAAGTGTTCACAAGGATCTGAAACTACTGGAATTCCTCTGTTGCTGGAGGGAGTGTAAATTCACTTTGGAGAGCAGCTTGGCAGTTTTCTATGAGGTTAAACACACACCTACTTACTATATGACCCTGGGTATTTACCCAAGAGAAATGAAAACATATGTCCAAAAAAATTTTTATGTAAATGTTCGTAACACCTTTGTGAGACCCAAACTGGAAACAGCCCAAATACCCATCAGCAGATGAATGAATGAACAAACTGTGGAGAATCCCTATGATAGAATATATCCATCAATGAAAATAATCAAACTGCTTATGAATGAATGAATGAATAAATTTCAAACCATGAATGAATCCCCCAAAACATATTCTATTTGTATGAAACTTTACAGGAAAAGCTAATTTATAATAGAGAGCACTTAAGTGGTGGCAGGGATAGGATGTGGGGTGAGGGACAGACTGGAAAGTAGCACAAGGAAAATTTTGAAGTGATGGCAAATTGCTACATCCATCTTGGTTGGGGTCATTGATTTCTAGGTGGCTGTATTTGTCAAAACTTACAGTCTGCCCTAGCTATACTTCTTTAGATTGTCAGATGCCTACAGAAGGGGGGTCAGAAACTCTGACAATAGACGTAATTCCATATTTGATTAATCTGTGTGCTTCCTTCTCTCAAAAATGGATTGGAGTCACTTTATAAAATTATCTGCAACAGGATAAAAGATAAGTAGCTGAGAAAACTGAAATAAAGGGAAAATAATGGAAGGAAAAGCAGATAAAGTTATAGGCGAGGTAGAAACACGGAGGTAGTTACTGACCATTAACTCCTGGACAGCGGAAAGGGGCTGCGAAATTGACTTTGAGCTTCCTAGCAACCGAAGCAAAAAAGGGAACATAATCATAGTGTAATCATAGTGGCCACAAGAGAAAACAAGTCTGTTGCTAAAAATAGTGTATTTATCATATCAGCTTTCTGAGGAAAGTAGTTAAGCAAAAAGGAGACTTTTCAATATAAACTTGTGTGGGGTCTTGTCCGGGAATCTAAATGCTTTTTATTATCATTACTGTATTAGATTTTGCAACAATTCTGTCCTACTCTATGTGTGAGTTGGAAATACCATGACTACTGCATACATAATTCTTTTTAGCTCCTGATCAAATTGAAAATCATAAACTTGCCAGTGGGTTTTGGACCCAACCTAGATTCTCACTGTGTTTTAGCCTCAGATATATCCCGTTCCCCCCAGAGTTATTGAAAGATAACTGACATATAACCTTGTGTAAGTTTAAGGTATACAGCGAGGTGATTTTATGTATGTATATATTGAGAAATGATTCCCACAATAAGGTTAGTCAACACATGAATCACTTCACAAATAGTAACGATTTTGTGTGTGTATGTGTGTATGGTGAGAACTTCTAAAATCTGCTCTTAGCAACTTCAGATGTATAATAGTTTTGTTAGCTGTAGTCATCATGCTGTACCTGAATTTATTTATTTTATAACTGGAGGTTTACCCCTTGGCCGTCTTCACCCATTTCCCCACCCCTACCCCTTGGCCCTGGCAACTACCAACCTATTCTCTGTTTCTATCATTTGGTTCTTTTCTTTCATCTTCTTTTATTTTATTTTAAAGATTTTATTTATTCATTTGAGAGAGAGATAGAAAGCACACAAGCAGGGGGAGCAGCAGGCAGAGGGAGATGCAGACTCCCAGCTGAGCAGGGAGCCCAATGCCGGGCTCAATCCTGGGACTCCAGGATCGTGACCTGAGCCAAAGGCAGATGCTTAACTGACTGAGCCACTCAGGAGCCCCTGATCTGGTTCTTTTCAGATTCCACATATAAGTGAGATCATTCATTATTTGTCTTTCTCTGTCTGACTTACTTCATTTGGCATAATGCCTTCAAGCTTCATCCATGTGACTGCAAATGGTAGGATTTCCTTCTTTCTCATGGTTGAATAATATTCCATTGTATATATATGCCACATCTTTATGCATTCATCTGTTGATGGACACTTAGGTTGCTTCCGGATCTTGGTTTTTGTGAATAATGCTGCAATGAACATAGGAGTGCAGATATCTCTTTGAGATAGTGAGTTAATTTCCTTCAGATGTACCTAGGGGTGCGATTGCTTGATCATATAGTAGTTCTACTTTTAATTTTCTGAGGACCCTCCATACTGTTTTCCACCATGACTGCACCAATTTACAGTCCCACCCACCGTAGGTAAATGTCCCTTTTCTTCCATATCCTCATGGACACCTATTGTTTCTTGTCTTTTTGATAATAGCCATTCTAATAGGCGTGAGGTGATATCTCCATGTGGTTTTGATTTGCATTTCCCTGATGATTAGTGATATTAAATACCTCTTCATGTACCTGTTGGCCATTTGTATATCTTCTTTGGAAAAATGTCTACTCAA
This sequence comes from Taxidea taxus jeffersonii, assembly GCA_003697995.1. NCBI lineage: Eukaryota > Metazoa > Chordata > Mammalia > Carnivora > Mustelidae > Taxidea > Taxidea taxus. Next base: position 8,093 of record ML107927.1, on the reverse strand, counting down.
GTCCTTTGCCCATTTTTAAAATTGGATTATTGGCTTTTTTGCTATGAGCTGTGTGTGTTCCTTATCAGATATGTGGTTTGGATATTAACCCCGTATCAGATATCAGTTTGCAAAAATTTTCTTCTGTTTCATAGGTGCCTTTTAATTTTGTTGATTGTTTTATTTTTTGGCTGTGCAGAAGCCTTTTAGTTTGATGTAGTCCAATTATGTATTTTTGTTTTTGTTGTCTGTGCTTTGGGTGTCATATTCAAAAAATCATTTCTAAGACCAAGGTCGAGAGGCGATATAACCCTTTTGAAGCAGACCCCAGAGAGGAACAGACTTTCTGGGCTCAAATGTGACTGAGATAAGATTGCCTCTTTGGCACCTGGTGAAGTGAAAGATTGTGGGAATCCAGAGCTGGGGCAGTGGATTCTTCCAGGGCGTCATGGGCAGTAGGGGGTATTCTAGTAGGCCTTGGGGGAAGATTGGCCTTCACCACTCTAGTCATCATTCTCGACAAGATTCACAATTTGAAAATCATATTAAAATAGATATTAATTCCAGGGAAAGATGTCTTTCATCTTACATTTTAATTAAATTAAAGGATAAAAAGTAATAATTCAAGTGGGTACAGATGTTTTCATATTATATTCTTGAGATACCTATATTCCCCAATATTAGAAGTTATTTACATTTATCAGCTATGAAACTTTTAACATTTCTATTGCATGGACCACATTATTAATAGTTGCTAGTATCTAATGGGAAAAACATCACTCAAAATAGTTTCACCACAATGTATCAAACTGCTTTCATTATTTTTGTTCTCCTGTTCTGCTTTTATGCTGAACAGTGGCCCTGAAAGGATTAAGGCAGAGGAATGTTGCTTTGTGGGACGCGGGGGCCAGACCGTGGTCTGGATTGGTTAGTTTGCATATCAAAGCCGAGCTCGGGGCTGAGTGCTTTTGTTGTCTCCAAGAACTGGCTAGCCAGAGGAGCGCCATCTCTCCTTAGCCAGAAGGCGTTTTTAAAAACATCAAAAGACATCATAATATACAGAACCCGTGCAGGAGCACACACACAATTCACAATCAAAAGATTTGAAGATTTTGATGGCTTTCAATATGTATTGACAAACTGATCTCCAAAGTTCTGTATCAAATTGCGGTAACACTTAACAGGGTACAAAGGTACAAGTTTTCTTAGTCTCATCGTTGTTGGGTTTTATCAGATTTTCTACATTTTGTCGATTTAATACATATACTCTAGTTCTTCCTTTTTAGGTTAATATTTTGGTTTGTCAGTTACTTTAAGAGGTGGGGGATGAGAACATTTTCCCTATATATTTGGCTACTTATACCTCTTTTGTGTGGATTGTCTGCATCATTTCTCATTTATAAGTCAGAGATTCAATCCTTTCTTAATAAATCTTTATGTTATTCATGTAATATAAATATTCACCCTTTGGATTTTTAATAAAGATGTTTTCTCTCATGTACTGTTTTTTCAGTTTTTGTCTTTTCAAACTATTATACTTGAGAGGCACCCCAAGCATGTTAAAATTTGTTTTAATTTCCACAGATTGCAGGTCTGCCCATGGAGCAGTCAAGATCTAACATTGCCTGACTCAGGCCCTGTGGCATCCAGGGCACCCTTTCCTTTCATGTTGACATGGATTTCAACATAAATTATGTTTCTTCCCCACTATCTCATTTGATGGGGAAAGCAGGTTTCCAGGCCGTGTGAATGGGGAGTTGGAGGGAGAAGGAGGAAAGGAGAGAGAGGAATGGTATTTTATAACTGATCAGAAAGGACTGCCAACACCTGCCCTTTAACCAAGGAAAACCAGAATGGGTCCACAGATGCCCAAACACGGGAGGGGATGTTGCATTTTGTACTTGCACTGGGCAAATTCTTTGCTGGCGTTCTGGGTACAGCCTCTTACGTTTGGCTGCTAGGGTCATTCGGTCAGCGGCATTTATGGACCCCCTATTCTGGTTCCTCCTGGGAGCCACTTAAGCGCAGCTACTGCTCCCCTACCAACAAAATGGAAGTCATTGGGTCTCCTTTGTTTTCTCTTTCCAAGGAGAGAATGGATCATAGTGAACAGTCTGGAGCATAAGCAGCTCTTCAAAAACTTCCCAAGAAGTCTTCCCAAGAAGACTATTCATGATAAAATAATGAGTATCTTTTATAGGAGAAATCCTTCTATCATCTTATCTGAGAAAAGCAACAGGGAGCTAAGAATGGACAAGATGTCAATACCACAGATTTCACTGAGGGCAGTGAAAAGCAAAGCCTCCACATTACCCCATAACTCCAAAAGAACCAAATATGGATTCACACACGTACCTGGCAAACATTACACACAGGCCATGTGGAGACTGTTCGACTCTGGGATCTATCTTTAGCCAACACTGTAACTCTAGGCAACTTGGTTAATTGGGGTGAGTCTCCATTTCTTCAGCTGCAAAGATGTAAGGAACTTGTTAATACAAGCAATGATAGCAAGAAAAAAATTTTGATTCGGTCTAAGTGCCTAACTGACAGGGATTTTGAAGGCCTATATCTACTTTAAGATGCACTAACAGTTTAAAGCTGCGTTGTCCAATCCAGTAGCCACTGTTATATGAAACTATTAATTAAATTAGGGGTGCCTGGGTGGCTCAGTGGGCTAAGCCTCCGCCTTTGTCTCAGGTCATGGTCTCAGGGTCCTGGGATCGAGCCCCGCATCGGGCTCTCTGCTCAGCAGGGAGCCTGCTTCCTTGTATCTGTCTGCCTGCCTCTCTGCCTATTTGATCTCTGTCTGTCGAATAAATAAATAAAAATCTCTAAAAACAAACAAACAAATAAATAAATTAAATTAATTAAAACTAAATAAAATTTAAATTTGAGTTGGTCAGTCCCCTTAGCCACATTTCAAGCACTCAGCCACCACAGAGGGCTAGTGGCTAGTATATTGGACAGATACTGAACATTTCTGCCATCAAAGAAAGTTCTATTGGGCAGCACTGCTTTACAGTAGAGGTCAACAGACCTTTTCTGTAAAGAGCCGAACAGTAATATTTTCAGCTTTGTGGGCTATAGGCTTCGGTCGCAAGCATTTAATACTCTGTTGACTGAAAACAGCCTTAGATAATATTTAAACAAATGGGCTTGGCTATGTTTCAGTAAAATTTTATTTTTAAAAAATCTGGTAGCGGGCCAACCCCAGCTTTAACGACTCTGTGAACCTCAGCTCAAGTCTCTTTGCAAACTCTAGTTCAGCCTTAGATTATAGATAGTCTCACAGAATCTCCATTTATGGAATGCTTGAGCTGGAGAGATAAGCCACACTTCTAAGGAGAGCCACTGACTATAATTGAGTCAAATTCATGTATATGTGATCATATACATATTACACTATTATTTGGTGGCCTGTGGAAAATAGTCCAAGCAGAAGTTTCCTCTCTTTCCATTTTTTTTAAAGATTTTATTTATTTATTTATTTATTTATAAAGATTTTATTTATTTATTAGACAGACAGAGATCACAAATAGGCAGAGAGGCAGGCAGAGAGAGAGGAGGAAGCAGGCTCTCCACAGAGCAGAGAGCCCGATGCGGGGCTCGATCCCAGGACCCTGGGATCATGACCTGAGCTGAAGGCAGAGGCTTTAACCCACTGAGCCACCCAGGCGCCCCAAAGATTTTATTTATGTATTTGACAGAGAGAGATCATAAGTAAGCAGAGAGGCAGGCAGAGAGAGAGAGAGGGGAGGAAGCAGGCTCCCTGCCGAGCAAAGAGCTCGATTCGGGGCCTGATCCCGGGATCCCGAGATCACAACCTAAGCCGAAGGCAGAGGCTTAACCCACTGAGCCACCCAGGCGTCCCATTTACTCTCTTTCTAATCAATTTCTTAATCATACCTAGTTTTGCAAAGGGTGGCAATGTTCCCTGAGGGGGTAGACAGTATGCTTAGGGGGAAACACTGTAGTTCCAGTCTTTCTTGTAGCTATGGGTGGCCATGTGACCCAGTTCTGGCCAAGGAATTAATTGTTTCTGGGACACTCTTTCAAAGGGTGGGCAGACTTGAACTGCAACCTCCTTTTGCTTTCTGCCTGCCTTTTCTTTCCTGCTTAAAACCTGTCCCCTTGCTGAGGATGGACCAGCTAGCTTGTGCCCATGAGGTGGCAGGCAAACACTAGGGAGAGCTGAATGGAAAGGCAGAAGGAACCTGGGTCCCTGTGGCAATGAGGAGCCAGTATGCCGACTCTGAACTTCATAAATCGGGACTTTCTAAAATGAAAAAAAAAAAAAAAGTCCATTTAAACCAGTAATTGTCCGTTATGTTTTCTGTTCTTTGTAACCAAATGCATTTCTAAGTGATACAGAATCCTTACACAAGGTGAAAATGAATCACTTCCCTCTAAAGGCAGCATGAATTATGGTGGGATCTAGACAGACCTGGGTTGGAATCCCAGCTCTAGCGCATGGACAAGTTACTCAGTTCGTAACCCTCAGTTTTCTCATCTAAAATTATCAATACAAGTAATAGAAAGAAAAAAAAAGTCAGCATAAGTGTCTGATTGACAGGGATTTTAAAGGCCTATATCCACTTTAAGTTGCATGACATATTATCGTCATAAGAATTTTCTGAGACTCAAAATAAGATAATGCAGATATTAGGCACATAAAAAGCACTTAAGATCAATATCTCTCTTTAACAAAGACACAGAAAGACACAGAAATTCTTTAAAAATATTACCTAATTAAATCCAGCAAAGAAGACCATTATGACCAAGTGGGGTTTATCCTAGGAATGCAAGGTTGGTTTAACATACAAAACTTAGTCATTGTAATCCATCACATTAAACAGACTAATAATGAAACATGGTATGATCATCTCAACATATTTAAAGTATAAAAAGCATTAGATAATATTCAAAACTGATCTTTTTTAAAAAAAAACTCTCAGTAAACTAAGATCAGAAGGAAATATTCCCATCTAGATAAAGATTATCAACGAAAACCTATGGCTATCATCATACATAAATTTAAAAAGACTGAATGCGTTCCTCCTAAGATTCAAAACAGAGTAAGAATGTTTATTCTTATCACTACTATTCAACATTGTACTGATTCTAACCAGTCTAATAAGATTAGAGAAGAAACCAAAGATATATGGATCAGAAATGAAGAAATAAAACTGCATTTATTTATAGATGACATGATTGTCTATATAAAGAAATCCTAAGAAATCTACAAAAAATCTACTAGAACTAATAAATGAATTTAGCAAGGTTGCAAAATACAAGGCTAGTACACAAAAATAATTGAATTTTTATGAATAATCAATAAATAATTTAGTAATAGCATAAAAGTAATACTGTTTATAATGGCACCAAAATTATGAAATATTTAGGAATAAATTTAGCAAAATATGGGCAAGACCTATACAGTGAAAAATGTAAAACATTGCTTAGAGGAATTAAAGGAAATCTAAATAAATGGAGATATATACCATACTTCTGGATGGAAAGACTCAATGCTATTAAGATGTACATTCTCCTCCAATTGCTCTAAAATTCAATGCATTTCCAGCCAAACTCCCAGAAGGAATTTTGTGGAAATTGCAAGTTGATTCTGAAATGTATAGGAAAATGTTAAGGACCTAGAATAACTAAAACAATTTTGAATAAAAAGTTGACCTTCAATAAAAAGAACAAATTTGGAGTTCCTTAGTTATACTGCATGATTTTGTAACTTAATATAAAGCTACAGTAGTCAGTACAGTGAACACATAGATATAGAGAAACATGAGTAGTTCTGGGCATTAGTGTACCAAGCATTTAAGAGGAAGGAGAGGGGCGCCTGGGTTAAGCCTCTGCCTTTGGCTCAGGTCATGGTCCCAGGGTCGTGGGATTGAGCCCTGCATGGGAGTCTCTGCTCAGCGGGGAGCCTGCTTCCCCCTCTCTCTCTGCCTGACTCTCTACCTACTTGTGATCTCTCTCTTTGTCAAATAAATAATAACTAAAAAAAGGGGGGGGCGGAGGAGAACTCTATGTGGGCTGAGGTACAGAAGTCTTGGGCAAGAAGGGACAGGGGACCAGAGTGTACACATCCCAGATTTAATCTGTGGATCTGAGGCACTTGATGGAATTTTGAGGTGTATATGTCTGGGTTCTCCAGAGAAACAGAGTCAGTAGGACATATATATATAGTTATGGAGACTGAGAAGTCCCCAGACCTGCATTCGGCAAGCTAGAGACCCAGGAGAGCGGATAGTACAGTTCCAGCCTTAGCTTGAGAACCAAGAGAGCTAGTGGTGTTAATCCTACTCTGAGCCTAAAGGAAGGAATAGGCTGGTGCCCCAGCTCAAAAGATAGTCAAACAGAGAAAGCAAATTCTCTCGTTTCTTAGCCTTTTGTGTCTCATCCAAGCCTTCAATGGATTGGATGAGACCTGCCCATATTGGGAAGGGCGGTTTGCTCTACTCAATCTACTGATCCAAATCTCATCCAGAAACACCCTCAGAATATTATTTAATTAGGGGCTGCCAGGGGGCTCAGTCAGTTAAGTATTTGGTGCTTGGTTTCAGCTCAGGTCATGATCTCAGGACTGTGAGACTAGGCTTTGTGCTCAGGGTGGAGTTGCTAGACATTCTCTTCCTCTCCCACTCCCTTTGCCCCTCCCCCACTGGAGCTCATGCCCCCCACTTCTCTTAAATAAATAAATAAAATTTTAAAAATACACCTATTTAAGAAAAAGAATATTGTGTAATTAGATATCTGGGTATCCTGGGGCCTGGTCAACTTGACACAAGATTAACCATCTCAGAAGGCCTTGGCTCCATCTTGGAAAATTTTGATTTTATGGGTCTGGATTTGGATCAAGGAACTGTATTTTTAATGAATGACTCCAAGTGATTTCGACATACGGGTGTCTTTTTTAAAAAATATTTTATTTATTTATTTGACAGACAGAGATCACAGGCAGGCAGAGAGGCAGGCAGAGAGAGGGGAGGGGAAGCAGGCTCCCTGTGGAGCAGAAAGCCCGATGCAGGGCTCCATTCCAGGACCCCGGGATCATGACCTGAGCTGAAGGCAGAGGCTTTAACCCACTGAGCCCCCCAGGCCCCCTGACATACAGGTGTCTTAAAATGTTTCTTAGCCAGGATGCTGTGGAAGGGTTCTCACATGGGGGAAAGAGTAGTACTGTACATTTAGGGCCTAGTGAGCCCATCGAGACTAGCCTGGTCCCTTGTTGGAGAGGAGTGAGGAGGAAATGAGAATAGTCAGGAAGGACATCAGGTGATGTTTTTCACTTTATATATTTTATGGTGCTTTGACATCTTGAGGCCTTGCTAATCCTGGAGAGTCTGTCCCTCCCCAGGGTTAGCTAATTCCTAGAGACAGTAAACAACTTGCCTTTGAGCACGCTTTTCACAGGCAAAGCTACCAATCCAAAGTCCATATTTCCAATCACCTCCTTTATCTCTCTCACACTCAGACCCAATGTGTCCTCTGCCCTCAATCACTTTGCTGCAGCCATTCCTTTCTGGGAAAACCATGATAAAGGCTTGGGCTTAGGTTTTTCCTTCACTCCTCTGCCTCCTGACCAACCCTGGTGCTTCCCAGGGTGGCCCTATGTGGTATGCCATGTCTCCTATTTCTAGAAATCTGCCAGTAAAAATTTTTTCTTAATAGTTGTTTCCATGTCTGTGTGTCTTACCATCCATGATTAAGATGAAACCCAGATGCATTTCAGAACAGTGTGCCTATAGAAGAACAGGGGAGAGACAGTGTTTCATTGCTAAGACTTCCTTTTGATTTTTGTCTTAACAAATCTATGGACAAAAGAATCTTACCAACGATGATTGACAGCCATCCCCAAGAACAGCAATCTCCATGGGCCATGGACAAAACTGTGAGCTCCTGGGGCGCCTGGGTGGCTCAGTGGGTTAAAGCCTCTGCTTTCGGCTCAGGTCATGATCCCAGGGTCCTGGGATCGAGCCCCACATCAGGCTCTCTGCTTGGCGAGGAGCCTGCTTCCCCCCCTCTCTCTGCCTGCCTCTCTGCCTACTTGTGATCCCTGTCTGTCAAATAAATAAATAAAATATTAAAAAAAAAAA
>ML107926.1:44884-70259 GCA_003697995.1 Taxidea taxus jeffersonii | reverse complement strand
GGGGGGGGGTTCGATCCCAGGACCCTGGTCAGGGATCATGACCTGAGCCGAAAGCAAAGGCTTTAACCCACTGAGCCACCCAGGCACCCAACCCTAATGTATTGCATCCATATTATAAAACACTGTCTTCTTCATGAGCCCCTGGAATATAGTATTAGGAAGCTTCTTGGTGATATTTCTGGTTGAGCAACTGCTCAGTCTCATTGGTAAACCATGAATCTGTCCTCTCCCCCCACCCTCCACCTCCCCCAGACCTCCAAGGATGGGTCGGTATCAAGTTAGGCAAAGTTTAGATCTTCCTGCCACTAAGTGTACTTACACATGTGCACAGGAAGTCTCCCGTGCTCAGAAGTTTCTATGAAACTTTTTGTCCTTGTCCTTGAATAATAATAATAATAATAATAATAATAATAAAGTTTTTATCTTTAAAAAGAACCCAAAAGAGTTATCAAGAACCCTCCCATCCTTTCTCTGTGAAGCATTAAATATACGCAATTTTCTACCTCTATTCTCAGTGCAGATGTAGTGTATGCACTTTTGACAGCTCTGGAGCAATAAAATTCTCTTGGCCAGTCTCAGCCCAGAACCTTCCAGCTCCCCTTTCCCTAGGGCAGAAGGCGACAATCTCCTCTCTGGGTTTGTTGGTATCCGTTTTAGCCCTTTTTTTTTTCTTCCTTTTTTTTTCTTTTTTCCCAGTGCCTGTGCCATTTCCCTTGATCTTTTTCAAAACTTCCTCCAGGGGGCCGAGAGGAAAGTTCCATCCCCTTCTCTTGCAGCCCGAAAGGGGAAACACCCCCCAAAAAGCATAGCTGTCCCTTTAAGGGGCCCATGTGGTGGGAAGAGCAGCTACATTCCTACCCCAGTAGGGCCGCTGTCCCGACACGCCAAAGAGGCTACAAATAACCTTCTAGGAGAGAGCCCGGGCGGGGGAGAGCACAGTGCGAGGAGGAACGTGGCTCTGCCCGGCTACTACTGGGAGAGGAAGAACTCAGTCGGCGTCAGAGAGGCATGGAAAAAGTTGTTTAAAACCCACGGGTAGTTTAAATAACAGACACGAGAACTCTGTTTTGGATTTGGGAGGTAAACCAATCTTTAAAACGAGTGCCCAGGCATCTCCACGCCCTGCCAGGCAAGTTCCGAAATCCGCACAACTTCCACAGGAGCTCCCGGAGAGCTAAAGAAAGACCCGGTGCAAGCCGGGCCAGGGTCTAGAGACCCCTCCATTCCGAACCCCCCCCCCATAGGGGCTGCGAAAATGGGAAGGTTCGCATCTCTCCCAGCTGAGTAGGGTTGGGGTTCAAAGATCAAAGTTCTTTGATCTTTGGGCACAAACTAGAGGGAGCTGCTAAATCACGGGGTACACCCTCGGTGCTAGGCGGTTGCGGAGAAGTAGATTCCACTGGAGCCCAAATCACACACAGCAGTTGCGTCCGGGCACCAAACAAGTTATTAATAAGGAGCAGATGAAGCAGCAGTTCTGCTGCCATCCGTCCCGCTCCCAAGAGGGTCACCGCGCGGACTCGGAGGCTGCCTTCTGATGTTCGGCGATACCCGCCTCCGGCCCCACTACTCCGGCCAGGACGGCTCTGCCCGAGCCTTCCAGCAGTTTCTTCCCCTGTGTCCCTCCTCTGCCCCTTTCCATCCTGGTCCCCCCCCCTCCCCGGGAAGGATCCAGGGCAGGAAGCTGATTGGTCGCAGCCAGGAGAGGGAACCCAAAACACCACTAAGGGGAGATGCTGCGAGCAAGCAGTACCCAAAGACCCTCGGTGGGAGCAAGGTCTGGAGTCCGAGGAACTAACTGTTCCCGGAGTAGAGGAATCCCCAGAACCCAAGCATTCCGATTCTACTGGAGCCCAGCTCCGAAATCCGCCCGAGACCCCCGGTCCCTGCAAAGAGGGCTTTTTACAATTTATGGTTTAGCGACCATCCTTGCCCGCCTCCCTTTCTTCGCACACATTCATTCGCACCAAGGACGCAGAGACCCTGTCTTAACCTGAAAGGCAAGCAGCCCCTAGTTCTTCAAAGAGCAGCGAGGGAAGCCGAGCGGGAGCCTCGGATCTTCCCTGAGCCCGGCCCAGATCCGAGCCGGGGAGCTGCTCCACGGCCGCCGCTCTCGGGCTGGAAGATCTGGGGGAGCTCCTGCTCCTCTCCCCCGCACGCACGCCCAGGGCTGCTGCTTGGAGAGAGGGCGCCGGGTCTCAGGCCCCAGCCCGCGCCGCCCGGTTTGCGGGAGGTGAGTCCTGCAGCGGCGGGACCCACGGACAAACTTTCCCCGCGGGCCGGGCGGCGCGGGCACGGCGGCGCCGCTTACCGTGTGCGCAGAGCAGGGCGCCAAGCAGCAGCGCGCCCCACGGCCGCCTCATGGTGCTGCGGCCGCCGCCGGCGCTCCCTGTCGGCCGGGGGTCCCGCCGGCTCCCGCGGGACAGCGCGGCGGAGGGAGTCGGCACAGGGTCCCGGAGGGGGAAGCGTCCCGGTCCGCGGCGGGCGGGCGCTCCCCGCAAGTCGCCCTCGGGCCGCTGCTGCCTCCAGTGCTGCCGGAGCCGAAGCCGCCCCGCCAGGGGACCGGGAGGGGGTGTCCCGGGCCAGGCCGCCCCGCCCCCAGCGCCGCAGCCCCCGCCACCGCCACCGCGCCTGGTCCCGCCCCCAGCGCCGGGCCGGCCCCTTCCCGCCCTCGGCCCCCGCCCCCAGGTCCCCGGCCCCCACCCGCCAGCGCCTCCTGCGCTGGCCGGGCTCCTCTTCAGGCCGCCCCCACATTCCTCGTCCTCGAGAGAGCCCCCCTCCGTGTCCCCACTACTACTGCTCAAATGTCCCTGACTTAAAACATTATCCCAGCGGCAACTCTCGATCCCTCTCACTCTGCGCCAGAGAGGAGCACCCGGGCTGACCCAAGTCGCCTGGACGTGACCCCGGCCCCCCTACCAGCCCCAAGTCCAGACTTTATTGATGTCTCAGAATACGCAAGGCTTGCTAATGCATAATCCTCCTAGGTCTTTATTAACATCAAACAAGGGACATCAGGGGGCCTGGAGGGCTGTATCTTAACTAGCATTCTCACTGTCAAAATTCCTTTTCTGAGATTTTCGTCTTGCTCCACCCCGACTCCGATCTAGGCAGCGTTGTTCTAGGGCTAAATAATTCCACGACCTCCCCTTTTCATTTACTCATTTCCTGAGGTGGTTGTCTGGGTCCTGTCGCCCCAGCTCAGACGTCCAGAATTGACCCAGACATAGTTCCTCCTCGCTGTCTTTGTAAATCAGCGTTGTTAGCCTCTTCACCTTCTTTGACTTTCTGATCCTGGCAAGGAAGGAAGAGGGTAAGGAAGTAAGTCTTTCCTTGTAGTTGCACTTTCCCAGAGACCGGAGCCTCCTCCGGGCTTCCGTCTGTAGGGCCTTAGAGCTGCATTTAACTTTCCCCTTACTGCAGAAACTTTTAAACTCCTCTCTTGTCTTAGCTTCATGGCCTGTGCTCTCTCCAGAATGTATTAATAATATGAGTTAATTTTGTTTTTTGGTTGAATCTTGTCTTGTTACTTTTGTCCAAGCCCCCAACTTCCTTATAGTCTTCTTATCAGTTTTCCCTCCAAGCTGGTATGCCAACATTCCCCAGCTTTGGGTCTTCTGCAATCTCATTAAACCACGTTCCTCTTGCAAGTAAACAGAGTCCAGAAGACCCAAATGCTCCATGTCAGCCAAGGGGAAAGCAATGTGGTACCACGCAAAGTGGATATTGGGAGATTTCTCCAATGGCTAGGTTGGCATTTCATCCTTGCTTGTTTTCAATGTGCAAAGGTTTTCCCTTCAAATCATCATCTTTGACCAAAGCTAACATGAATTTTGCAACAGCAGCAATAACAAGTGAAGCGTTAATTCTTTTAGCTGGTACTTCTTTATACTGTTCTGCCGGAAATTTTTACACAGGTGAAATGTGGTTGAACTAGCATCACCACGGTAACTAATGCTGAGGCATTTTCTCTGTGTGTAGTTCTTCTTGCTGACTGAAGGCGGCAGTCGAGTCAGGTCAGTTTTACTGATCCTACCGCTAGGTAAGACAGTCGACCTTGAGGACCTACGTTACCTTAGCCTAAAATCCAAGGAGAAAGAAGTGAAGAGTAGAAGCTGATTCTAAGACCCATTTCCCTCACCCCCCACAATATTTGTGATGTGGCCTTGGCTGGTCTCAGGGTTTCAATATATGCTGTCTGTGCTTTTTGACCTGTTGAGAAAGATCTTACGATTCTGGAGACCACATTTTTTTCCACACAAAAACTAAGGACATGTGGTACAATGAATACATTTGTCCCAAAAAATCCAGGACAGGCAGTCACCATACTTTCAATGTCAGGGGATTAAGAATTTATAAACATCTGTATGAGAAGGATAGGTTTCCTTCCAGAAGGCATGATTTATGTTGTTTTTCTGGGATTGAGGAGGAAGGGGGAAGCTGGCTGTCCCTGTCTGACTCAGGCTCAAGAGACTGCATTTTGTATGTGCATCCCAAGGCCTCCTCCTCCGTGGTTCAGCGCGGTTCTGGTGCACAGAGCCATCCCTGGCTGCTGTGAGTCATTGGGAATATCAATGGGTAGAAAGGATCCTGCATAGTCCCTGCCTGGGTCACCCCCTAGGGTGAGTTAAGTCTTGGCTGTCAGAAACTGCTCTTATGCCAGGAGTGCTAAGCCATATTTATTTTTACCAGGCCTCTCAGACTTTCTTGTTTGGAGTGAGAGATCCTGAAAAGCATGCCAGAATGGGCTGTTTGTCTCCCTTTTATTGTCCTTTGGGACATGCCCCTAGAAAATTTGCCAATTCCAAAGGGGTCCCAGAGGCATTAGTTTCCTCAGAAACACCACCCCTTCCTTCATCCTTCTAGGACAGACCAGGGAACTGAGTTTCCAAGATCAGAATATTGCCCTGAATTAGACCATCACTAATGGCCTTTTCAAAGGAAACACAGGGAGTGCTACAGAAACCAGATAGAAATGGGCACTATTTTGATCCAGCTGGATTGGAATAATTCTCTTATAACCCAGGCATCATTCAGCAACCTGAATTTCTACACATAATCCATCTGAAGGAGTAAAAGGCCTGAAGTTTTACATTTTAAAACAGTGGTTCTCAATCAGGAGTGATTTCGCAGACATGGGGCAATCCCAGGAGACAGTTTTGGGAGTGGGTGCTATTGGCAATGAACGGGTAGACTCCAGGGATGCTGGGAAACAACCTCCCATGAGCAGGACATCCTCCTCGCAAAGAATGATATAACCAAAAATTATCCAGCCCCACATTTTAATTGTGCTGAGGTTGGGAGACCCTGCTTTAAAAGATTAAGAACATGAGGGGAGCCTGGGTGGCTCAGACAGTTGAGTGTCTGACTTTCAATTTTGGCTCAGGTCGTGATCTCAGGGTTGTGAGACAGAGCCCCATGTCAGGCTCCAAGCTCAGCACAAAGTCTGCTTGAGATTTCCTCTCCCTCTTCCACTGCCCTTCCCACTTGTGCTCTCTCTGTCTCATATAAATAAATAAATCTTAAAAAAAAAAGATTAATGTGAGTCTGCAAAGAATTGCTCCATCTACTCTCCAGAATCACCTTCTTGTTAACACAGCGTGAGTGGAGGGAAAGAGTTCTTAAAGCTGTAGAAGGAGGGATGCCTGGGTGGCTCAGTTGGTTAAGCAGCTGCCTTCGGCTCAGGTCATGATCCTGGTGTCCTGGGATTGAGTCCCACATCGGGCTCCTTGCTCGGCAGGGAGCCTGCTTCTCCCTCTGCCTCTGCTTGCCTCTCTGTCGCCTGTGCTCATTCGCTCTCTCTCTGACAAATAAATATTAAAAAAAAAAAAGCTGTAAAAGGAAAAACAAGAAAAAGTACAGCTAAACGAGCTAAAGAAGTCCTACACCTGCCACTTCTGCATAGGGAGGCCTATTTCCAGTATTTGTTCACTTGGTAAGTATTTATCAAGGGCATATTATGTTCCAGGCATATTATGTTCCAGGCAAGGTAGAGGCAGTTGTAAACAGATATATTGGGTTCCTGGAACTTACAGTCTGATGGCTAGGGTCGGAAGGAGACACAGGTATGCAGAGGCATTGAAAGAATGATCCCACAAATGAACTTAAAGTGATAAATGATAGGGACGTTCAAGGAAAATTACTGAGATCTATGAAAGGAGAAACTTGATTTGGATTTGGGGACTCAAGGAAGGCCTGTCTGAGTCACTGACACCTAAGCCGAGCAAGAGTCATCAGGCTGGGAGTGGGGGCAGAAGGCAGAAGGAACAGCATTTGCAAAGGCCCTGATCCAGGAAAGAGTCCAGAGGACTTATGGGAAAGTATCATTAACTTTTAGCAGTGCATGCTGTTATCTAAGTCCAGGGGGCTACTGCTGGGGAATGGGGAAAAAATGAAAGGATAAAGAAAGAGTCTGATTGGCATTTTCTTTAATCACAAACGCTTTACACCACCATTTCTAGTGCCAATGCTTTTCATGTTCCAGTTCAGCAGTGGTACTCACATCAGGGGCTGGGGTACAATGGCTGATTCAGTTCTCTGGCCTAACTTGGGGCACACCCTGGAAAGCAAGATTTTCTACACATATTTTTATCTCCTGAAAGCTTGATAGTCACATATCTGGCATATATAAGTAGAGCCTTGGCAGCAAATATCTCAGTATATCTTGTTTATTTCAGCAGCAAAGATAAATTTAGAATGGTGGATACACAAATGGAGCAATGAATAAACACATTTTTTTAAAGATTTTATTTATTTATTTGACAGAGATCACAAGTAGGCAGAGAGGCAGAGAGAAAGGAGGAAGCAGCCTGTTCACAGAGCAGAGAGCCTGATATGGGGCTCGATCCCACGACCCTGGGATCATGACCCCAGCCGAAGGCAGCGGCTTTAACCCACTGAGCCACCTAGGTGCCCCTGAATAAACACATTTAATAACAAACATGAATCAAGCAGCTATGCAAGTGGTCTCTCTCTCTCTTTTTTTTTTTTTTTGAAGATTTTATCTATTTATTTGAGAGAGAGAGAAAGAGTGAGAGAGAGCATGAGAGGGGAGGAGGTCAGAGGGAGAAGCAGACTCCCCCTGGAGCTGGGAGCCCGATGCCGATACCGGACTCAATCCCAGGACTCCAGGATCATGACCTGAGCCAAAGGCAGTCACTTAACCAACTGAGCCACCCAGGAGCCCGCAAGTGGTCTTTTTGTTTTCACACTTGCCTTTTTGTAATTCATTCTTTACAGGTACAGCAACCAGAGCAACTTGTTAAGAAACGGTAAATCAGGTCACGTATTTATTGGGCTTAAAACCTTCTGATGGTTTCCTATTGCACTTGGAATAACATCCATGCTTCTCATGTGGATTTCCAGGTCCTTCATGACCTGGAATCTGCCTACTACTTTGACCACTTCTCCCCTTATTCATTCTGCTCTGGCCACACTGGCTTTCTTTCAGCTCTGCAACATGCTGGCATTTCTTCCAAATTTTGCATAAGCTGCCTTTGTTTACTTAAAATAATGTTTTCCCAGACCCTTCCAAGGCTGGTTTCAGCTCAGCATCTCAGCCTCAGCAAAACCTCATCTTATCATCCTAAAGTTGCCTGTTCTCCTCACGGCCTTTATCCTATTTTATTTAGGGTCAGGGCATTTAGCTTAGGTTTTATAGGATGTGTAAGAGTCTACTAGGCAGAAAATGTGGGAGAGATACATTCTTGGGAGAAAGAAGAACTTAAACCAAAGCAAGGTGCTGGGAAAGAGCTCAGTGTGTTTGGGAATAATGAGTAGGAAAGTATGGCTGGAGTATTAAGTACGTAGGGAAGAGTGAATGGCAAGGTGGTTGGAAAGGTAGGTTGGGATCAGATTGTGAAGGGATGTACATTGTCTGCATGTTTAGGAATTTTGCTTCATCCTAGTAATGGGGAGGCAGCAATGCTTTTAAAGTAAGGAAGTAATGTGGTCAGATTTGAGTTTTAGAACAATACACTCGTAACAATCTGGGGATGGCTTGAGGGAAAAGAATAGATGTAGAGACTGAAGCTTTTAGTCCTAAGATTCTAAATCAAATCATATCCTAGGTTTATTTAATGATTCCTAGTATATTTCCTCTCATCCTCCTGAACTAATCTGTTGCAGCATAATCTGTATGGCTTTTCTTGAGCTAGTTGCTTTTTTTCCCTGGGCATTTCTTAACATATGGTGATCTCTCACACACAGTATTTAGATCTAGGAAGGATATGCCAATGCTTTCTGTTTGATTTTTTTTAAGTTTATTTATTTAAGTAATCTCCACCCAACATGGGGCTCAAACTCATGACCCCAAGATCAAGAGTCACATGTTCTTCCAACTGAGCCAACCAGGCACCCCTCTATTTGATTTTTAATGCTCTTCTCAATGAAGTCTTGCATTTTGCTGGCCTTTTTGTTTAATGAATTTATTTCATGAATTGGTTCCTATGAGGCAACCATAAATCCCATGGATTGGATGGCCTTCATTTTCTAGGCTTTTAATCTAGAGGGGAAAAAAATCTATTTAACAAGACTTTATTCTATTAGACACTAGAAACTTAGAGATGAATGAACACTGTCTCTGCCTTCAAGGAACTCACAAGCTGGTAGGAGAGTTCAAAGAATTTTTTTTAATGACATAAATGTTTATCAAGGTGCATACTTGAGGACAGAGGAAGGCAGAGCTAATTTTTGTGGGCTACCAAGAAGAATCAGAAAATCTTTTTCCCTTTCAAACTATATGAAAGTATAATTCCCAACTCTTTCTACAGCATTTGAAAATATAATTTAACAAGAAGGTACAAGTCTATAATCACCTTTGAGCTCTGGTTCAATTTAAGCCATGTCCTCTTATCCACTTTCTTGTAATGCTTTAGTTATTTTTAACTGTCTAAGAGTTTGTGAACATTTTCTTTTTTCTTTGCAAATTCTCCCAGATCTCTAGGTTGTTGGCTTGCAGCAGTTCAAAATGACTTGTCTGTAAATAGCATTTTTTTACTTTAAACATGTTAATCCCATACACTGGCATCACACTTAGTTTCTGCTTTGCTTTCATGGAAGATAAGTCTTTTAAGAAGAGCCCAGGAGCTCAGCATGAATTTCATGACCTGCATTTCTTAGTAGTTACTTTGCCCTTAGCATCTTTTCTGCTTGATGAGTCGATAAAAGCTTGTCCTAGTTTCTTGAACCTATTTTGTAGCAATAATTCAGCCTGCATTTTTTTCTTTCTTTATTGTTTCCTTGAAGTTTAAAACTATTTAGTACCTTTATGTTTGCTTTTCTGGAGTTTTCAATTCCAGGGAAAAATTTCTTCCCTAACAATCTCTTCATAGGTCCTCTCCAAAGCTAGAAATGTCTATTAACTTTCTCCTTATAATTAGGAATTATAACCTGATAAACTGATGTCTCCACATACCCTCTCTTGTGGGTGTTTTTCTGATTGCTTTGAGCTTGATGTTTCTATTCCTTGTGTTGTAGTAATGACTTTAACATCTCACGCCTTCCCTATGCTTTGGTCAATTTTATATCACTTGTTTATATTCAGGATTGTGGTGTTGTCTTCTTAGTTGTTTACCTGGATGATTATTTGTTTAGATAACATTTTCAGAAATATGTTATAGTAATTTAAGAATCTGAAAACCTATCTAAATTGAAAGCTGACATTTTTTTCTTTCCTTAACATTCAAGGGGGTCACAATTACACCTGTCTTTAATATCGCTCATGTATTTCCACTCTTTTTTTAAAAAGATTTTATTTATTTATTTGACTGACAGAGATCACAAGTAGGCAGAGGCAGGCAGAGAGAGAGGAAGGGAAGCAGGCTTCCTGCTGAGCAGAAAGCCTATGCGGGCTCGATTTGGGGCTCTATCCCAGGACCCTGGGATCATGACCTGAGCCGAAGGCAGAGGCTTTAACCCACTGAGCCACCCAGACACCCCTATTCCCACTCTTCTTAAGACTCACGTTGTGTATGTTTCACTAAAGAGGTTTCCTCTGCCACTGAGATGTGGCGAAAATCTGTTATCATGTACTCTGTGGCAGAAGAGAAATCTAAAAGTAGCTGTTCCTTCTCGGGAAAAACAAATACTATCTGGTAGGTCATCACTTCTGCTTTAAAAATATTTTAAAGAGGGGTCCCTGGTGGCTCTGTCAGTTAAGCATCCAACTCTTTTTTTTTTTTTTTTAAAGATTTTACTTCTTCATTTGCCAAAGAGAGAGAGAGAGAGCACAAGCAGGGGAGAAGGAGAAGCAGGTTCCCGCTGAGCAGTGAGCCCAACATGGACTCTATCCCAGGACCCTGGGGCCATGACCTGAGCTGCAGGAAGCTGCTTAGCCAACTGAGCCACCCAGGCAGCACAGCATCCAACTCTTGATCTCAGCTCAAGTCTTGAGCACAGGATTATAAGTTTAAACCCTGTGTTGGGATCTATACTGGCTGGGCCTATGGAGCCTACTTAAAAATATGTATTTTTTAAAGACTTTCAAGGGGCACCTGGGTGGCTCAGGTGGTTGAGCATCTGCCTTTGGCTCGGGTCATGATCACCAGGTCCTGGGATCGAGCCCCACGTCGGGCTCCCAGCTCAGCGGAGAGTCTGTTTTTCCCTCTCCCTCTGCCTTTCCCAATACTGTGCTCTCTCTGTCTCTGTATCTCTCTCAAATGAATAAACAAACAAAAACAATCTTAAAAAAATAAAGACTTTCATGTCATTTATTGTTTGTTTTCAAGTTATAATACATGCTTATTATAGAAAATTTTGAGAATATATAAAAGTATAAAGAAGAAAAATGTAAGCAGTCAGTAATTCTAACCCCAGTAAGGCTACCTGTTATTTCTGTGCAACCTCAAATTGTCTTGAAGGCTTAGTCTAGCAACCTCCTACCCTTTTCTTCCTCAATAGACTGTTGAAGACATTAAGAGTGGAAGACTGACTTTAAATATATGGGTCCTTAGGATTTTTATGGAAGGGATGGAGCTGTAGGAAAAAGCTACAAATTGCTCCAGAGATGACATCTTGTTCTTATTTAGCTTTCTTTGAGTCATTAACAGTCGGGCGCCACTGGTGCTGAAACTTATCATTATTATAACCGCAAATGGGTTAATGCCCAAACAAAGCTATATTCTTGGGGCTGGTTCCCAGCTCCACCACACAGATCCCAGCAGCAGCACCCTCCAAGTCCCAGGATAATGCCCCACAAATAGGAGGATGTCAAATGTTCAGCCTGGACTTGAAATTCTCTTCTTTTATCTGGAAGCTTCTAGTTGCTGGCAGGGCAGAGCAAAAGTAAAAATAAATAAATAAAAACCAAGCCAACAAACCCTAAAAAAGTGGCTGTGTGGTTTAGTGGTCAGACCACTAGCCTGGAGGCTGGGATAGTTGAGATCCAGTTCTAGCTCTCCCACCAACTGGCTGGATGATGCTAGACAAGTCATTTTCCTGACCTGTTCCTCAGTTTCCCTGCTTAAAAAAAGGAAGTGCCTTAGAAAGTTTTTTTTTTTTTACTTTATTTAAGCTTTATTTAAACATATGATGTAACCCCACCACCCTCACCCAACCCCTCTTCCCCCCACCCCCCTCAGTTTGTTTTATGACATTAAGAGTCTCTTTTGGTTTTTCGCCTTAGAAAGTTTTTATGAGGACAAATAAAATGATCTGCAAATAGCTTTGGGTTGCTCGGAAATAAAATGAAATTGTAGTCCTTAATAATTACTATCCCATTACTTTATTAATAATGTAGTAATGAGCCACGGGTGTGAAAGTTATGAAACTTCCACACCCTCAAGCGGCACTGGGGCAGGGGCAAAGGCAGCAATGGGACGGCGCGGGAGGCAAGAGTGGAGGAAGAAAAGAGGGGAAGAAAGCAAATATTTTTATCAAATTTGCAGGCCTTGACATTAAATACCAAATTAGTAAATTCATTACCTTGAGATAAATGCTGCTTCTAGTTTGGCTCTGTCCCTTTATCCTTACCACATCCAAACTCAGAGTGACTCATGGGAGCCTAGAAATAAGACATATACAATTTTAAGGCAAAGGGAGAATTAGGAGGTTTGACACTCCTGCCGGAGAAGACTAAGAATAGACCACGGACACAAAGACAAGAAGCTTCTCTTTCCCTTTCTTCCCAGTGTAGGTGGTCCACTGGTTTCACAGTCATTCCTCTGATAGCATGATTTTCCTTTTCTTCCTTCCTTCATTTCTTCCTTTTTTCCTTCCTGTCTTTCCTCCTTCTTTCTTGTTCTTTTTCACAAAAATCTCACTTTGTGGAAACTAACTTAAAAAGCGAGGATAGTGTGGCTTTTTCCAGGAGGTTTCAACTGTGACAGGAACTACAGATCACTAACCTGTTGTGGGGAGTGAGGAGAAACAAAAAGAATTATCTGGAGATCTGGGAAGTTAAAAAAAAAAAAAACAAATAAAACTCTTCCTTCTTAAAAGAGAAGTGAGCAATAAAGTACACGAAGAAAAAAAATCCAATAGTGCCCTCGCTCGTGTACCCCATCCCCTCAAGAAGTGAAGTGTCTTGTTAGGAAAAAAGAAAGACACTTGGGAAGGGTCTCAAATAGTAAGGGTTAGGGGTAGAAGGAGGGACTAAAGATAAAGAGGAATTTGAGAGGAAATGTCAATGAACTCGTAGAGGATTTAATAACCACCTTCTGCGTGTCCAGCCTGGACATGGGCAGAAAGGACACATCCCTCACCTCACAGAGCAGCCAAAACACACGCCTGTGAAAAGCACTTGGTAGCAATTTCAGACAGTAAATAATAAAGCGATAAAAATAGGTCATGGGACATTGTTTATGGGAGTGTAGGGGTGGGAGCTATTATTGTGAGTTAAGGTAACAGCTGTACAAAGTAGGAATCGTAGTTATGAAATTCAGAAATTGCGCCTGCGGAGGGCTCACAGTAATTTTCCGACACCGGGAAATGTGAGAGATTCCAAAGAATGCTCCACCTCAAATTCCTCTAAAACCAACTCCTCAAGAATGGCAGTCCCAAGAAACCTCAACCGCCGTGAAGCGACGGCTGCCGGAACCGGTGTGGCCAGCTTGGGGTTGCGATACGGAGACTGTTTGCGTGACACCCCCTCCACCTCCCGCCTCCTCCCGCCGCGTGGTTGCCGTGGCAACGGAAGGGAGCCGGCGCCCTGGGTTCCGGAAGCCGGAGTGCTAGAGCTTGGAAGCTACCCTGGTCCAAGGATGCTGAGTCCCGAGCGCCTAGCTCTACCGGACTACGAGTATCTGGGTAGGAGTTCCTTCAGCTTCGCAGAAGGAAAGAAGTGCCGACGATTACGCCCGGGTCTGGGGAGGAGGGGGGGAGGGGGCTGAGTGGGAACCGCGTTGGGGTGGAATAGGGAGGGGCCGGGAAGGGCGGGGTGGGGGGGCGGGCATTCCGGGGCCTGGAAGTGCCTGGCCGAGCCAGGGGGAAAACAGCGTTGGGGGTCAAAGGGCGTCTGGGGTGTACGGGCTCAGGCAATGTGGATTGTGTTCCAAGTGGAATAGGTTGGAGTTGTGAATTTGGGGGCCCTTTTGGAATATTATAGATCATGCTGGTGGTGGAGTAACCTTGGAACCCGAAGTGCCAAATCAGTCATTCTGTGAACCATCATTTTCCCGTTACAGCGGCCACTAACATGTTTGAGCATTTCTTTTACATTAGGCACAACGCCAAGCATTTTATGTGCATTTTTAAAATTGATCGTCCCAACAGCCTTAGGAGGAAATACTGTGTTTTTCGTCCATTTTGCAGATGGAGAAACCGAGGCTGAAGAGGTGACTTGGATAAATAAGGCCACACAGCTAGAAAATGGTAGAGCTGGAATCAGGAGCTAATCTGCCCATTCCAGAGCTTGAGCTCTTGACCACTGAGGCAGTAGCTATAGTACCTTATTGAGGACCTTCCATGTGTAAGGCCTTTGCTGGGTGAAAAGAGGATGTATGTGTGTGTGTGTGTACATACAACTATGCACATACATTTTAAAAAATCACAGACTTTAATTTTTTTTGAGGAATTTTACATTTACATAAAATCGAGCAGCTATCATAGAGCCATTCCCATCTACTCTCTACCCCTCATTCAGTTTCCCCTATGATTAACACCTGCCATTAAGGTAGTACATTTCTTACAACTGATGAATCAATACTGATACATTATTATTAACAAAGTCCATGCTTTACATTAGGGATCACTCTTTGTGTTGTACAATTCTACGGGTTTTGACTTCTCTATGTCATGTACCTGCCATTATAGTATCATGCAGAGTAGCTTCACTGCCCTAAAAATCCTCTGTGCTCTACCTATTCAGCCTTCCTCCTGCCCCCCAACCCTTGGCATCCACTGATCCTTTTTACTGTCTGTGAAGTTTTACTATTCCAGAATGTCATACAGTTGGAGTCATACAGGGTGTAACCTTTTCAGACTGGCTTGTTTACTTAGCAGTATGCATTTCAGGCCCTCCATGTCTTTTCCTGGCTTGATAGCCCATTTCTTTTTATCACTGAATAATATTCAATAGTTTGGATGTACTATAACATTTTTTTTGGATGCATAAATTCCTTTATTGAAAATATTGGGCTAGCACTGCATTACATATACTCAATATCCATAAATGAAGGGCCACACATTTCTGATTGGACAATACTGTTTTAAATGGAGAACTCAGCATCTGGATATGCTCTCACAGTATAATATCATGGACTAAACTAGGTAAGAGTGAACTATATGCAAAATGACCATTTTGTTCGTTAATAGCCTATGGTTGCATATGGCTACTATAACATATTTTTTAAATGAAAAACAATTCTAGTTTTAATTTTTTAACTGGTACTGTGGAAATTGGATTAAAAATATAAAGAAGTTTATGGTGAATCTTCTCCCCCGCCCTTCCCTCATCTGCCAGTTTTTCTCCACCCTTAGCGCTACAGCAGTAATCACTATTACTGGTTTCCTGTGTATCCTTCCAGATTCGTTTATTATGTACATAAGGGAGAGCATAGTGCACAGTTTCCTCATTTAATAGATATTAGAGTGAGATGCCAGTCTTAGAAAGCTTCCTTCTTTAAAAAAATATTTTTTAGGGACGCCTGGGTGGCTCAGTTGGTTAAGCGGCTGCCTTCGGCTCAGGTCATGATCCCAGTGTCCTGGGATCGAGTCCCACATCGGGCTCCTTGCTCGGCAGGGAGCCTGCTTCTCCCTCTGCCTCTGTCTACCTGTGCTCTCTCTCTCTAACTAATAAATAAATAAAATCTTAAAAAAAAATATTTTTTAGCTACATAGTATTTAAATAATTTAACCAATTCTCTATTGGTAGATAGGTTATTTTTAGCCTTTTGCTATCACTAAAAATGCCCCACTGAATAACGTGCAATTTTGTTTCTTTACTAGTATATCTGCAAAAACAGATTTGAGAAAGTAGAATTGGTAGGTCAGGGGACTATGCATTTTTAAATATTGTTAGGTATTACCAAATTGCCCTCCGTAGAGGTTGTACCATTTTACATTGCCACCAGCAATGTAAGAATGTCTGTCTCCCCATAGTCTTTTCAACAAAATATGTCAAATTTTTGAATGATTTCAACCTGTTAAGTGGCAATTAGTCCCACGCTAGATTTAAAGTACATTTCTTTTATGCAACTGAGCATCTTTTTACCAAGTTTAAGGGCTATTTGGTTTTCTAAAGCTATATATATGGAAAGAGGTATATATATGTGGTAATAAAGCTATATATGTGGTAAGAGGTATATATATACATATATATATATATACACACACCCACACACACACACACACATATATATATATATAAACACACACATATTGGAGATCTATATGTGGATATATATATACACACACACACACATATATATGTATGTGGTTATATATGTGTATATATATATATGTAAAGAGAGATTGACTATATCCATTAATTAGTCAAAAGGGCATAATTATATCACAGATAACTTCATATCAGATGAATAATAGCAATATCTAGCAAACAACTTTTGCACACGATTTTATTTACTCCATTACTCTGTGAATCTATAAAATATTTGAAAATTCTAGTCCATTGTTCAGTCTCTTGGGTGTTTGTTGTTTAAATAATGTACCCTAGAGTCTTGGCATGTTTAATACACTACTGCTTTGGTAAATAGAAGTTGGTAGTCCCTCCGTAGTGGCTTTTTCAGGAAGACTAATCAGTGGCAATGCTGATAATGAATCTACAAAGAAAATCGGAGTCTCAAGTTGATTCAGAAAGCTTCAATGTCCACTTATTCACCTAACATCTGAGCCCTGGGCAATGCTTCTTCAGGCTCTGTTGCACATGTAAACCTCTTAACCACTTGTCCCATTCAGCATCTGGACAGTCATGCTGTCCTAAACAGGGTCGTACTACTCACTGGCTTCCTCATGGTTCATCAACTCATACAATTCTGCTGAAATGCATTTGTCTTTAGCTGAGAACAACCCCTATCCATTACAGTTTGGTCGCTTTTACAGGGATGCTGTTTTGAAGTATTCACCCTCAATCTAAGGACCATTGAAAACCACTCTTTATAGATTAATTTAAGAAAATATTTCCTGGTTTTCAAAATTTAAACACCTTAGAGGGTTTATCTTTTTTTTTTCTTTTATAAGTTATAAAGTCACTTGCATGTATAGGCCTAGAGAAGAAAATATATATAGAGGAAAGAAAATTGCAGAGACAGGAACAGAAAAGCCAAAGCTAAGTACCCCCTTGGTATGTGTGTCAGAAGACCTCTTTTTAGTATTATGGTAGAAATTATAGGAATATCTGTTCGATGAATATCTATAGATTTCCCTTTCTGTCTGCTAGCCAGGCCTTATATTTGCCTTTTTGACTATTAGTAAAGAAAACAATCTTTCGTCAGTTGGTTAAATGGATCCATTCCCCTGCGGACTTTGTGGATTAGGAACCTGTAATCATGCTCTGAAATGGCTTAGGATCTTCAGATCATCTTTACAGAATCAGCTCAATGATGTTCATGCCTGCAGTCATCAGAATGTAATGATAGAAATTGTGTCAATGCCGGGGGCTGAATAGGGAAAGGAGAGGCTGGTAAGGAGATGAAATAAGTATTGAACTCTTGAAAGATTTCCAGCCTTATGAAATCTACTTATTGGAAGCTTCTGCCAGAGGCTGAGGTGTGTTTGTGTATCTGGTTGGGTGTGGAAAGCTCTCTAGAGCCGAAGGGCAGCCTGTTCTGGTCCTAGGTTTGCAAAACACACCACCTACGCCCTGACCTGAGTATAAGCACGAGGCTGTGAGGTTTATTTTTGACTCCACCTAATTTGGTGAGGTGCGTGCTTTCACTCAGGCTCCAAGTTACCTCTTCTGTTTCCATGGAAACTGCTTATTCTCACTAAGTTTGGTATTAGGTTGACATAATAGATAACTTTAGGAAATCAGAGATGGGCTTTCTCCTTTGGAGGCTATACTCTTTGAGGAATTACAGTAAATTGGATAGTTTTTTAAGTTGTAGTTTTTAAGCATTTCATATATACTTAGCACTGTGCCTTATCTGGTTTGTTCTTCACAACCGCTACACAAAGTAGGTATCGTTAGTCTCATTTGGTAGTTATTAATATCATCTCATTTTACAAATAAGGAAACTAAAGCTTAGAAAGGCTAATTAATTTGTACAAAGTCATATAGGGGATGATGCATAGCAATGCCAGGGTTCAAAACCATAGTCTGTTTTGCCTTCTCCACCAAGAAGATACAAATACACAAACCAGAATGCTTATTTGCCCACAAAGTGCAGTGATCCTTGCTTCCTTGTTAGAAATGGAGCTCTTATACAGTTCATTAGTTGCAAGTAAGTTTCCTGAGAACAGGAATTGTATTTTGAGTTACTCATCATTGTATACCTCTCTTTTACAATGACACACTTAATACAAAAAGATATGTTAAATCAAATGTGAATAATCTAATTTTAGGGTACAGGTACCCCACATGTGAGCAGCTAACAGTAACAATTAAGGCTTAATTAGGCACTAAAAAAATTAAGCTCTTACTATGTACCAGGTAACGTTTTAAGTGTTTTACATATATTAATGCACATGATGGTAACATTTTTTTTTAGATTTTTATTTATTTATTTGACAGAGAGAGACAAAGCAAGAGAGGGAACACAAGAAAGGGGAGTAAGAGAGGGAGAAGCAGGCTTCCCGCTGAGCAGGAAGCCTGATGCGGGGCTCGATCTCATGATCCCAAGATCATGACTAGAACCAAAACCAAGAGGTTTAGATGTTAAACCTACTGAGCCACCAAAGTGCCCCAGTAATTTTAACTGTTACCTCCATTTGACAGATGAGGAAACTGCAGCATAAAGATATTTAAAAAGTGGTTAGTAATCAGGAAGGCAGAATTCTAATACAGTAGTCTGACGCCACAGAGTGCATACTGTAAAACTCCATGCTGTTAATACCTTGAGCAACTCCAAAATTGAGGCTCCCTATCTCATAGACCTATGCATGGATCCCAGAGAAAGTTCAAGTGAGTCCAAAGGCTTAATTTAACATTTCTGCCAGGAGGGGGCATCCTAAGATGGATGGATCAGGGAATACTAAAATACCAGTTCCCTCTTGCCACTGGACTCATCTCGCAGTGGCAGGCAATGAGGAACATAACTTACAAAAACAAACCATTTGGGAGAGTTTCATTGACAGTACTCTATGTAGTTTGGGTAGCTGTGTGATTTTGAAGAAGTTACTTAACCTCTCTGTGCTTTAGTTTCCTTATGGGCAAAATGTGGATAATAATAGTACTTATTCTACATGTAAACTTTGAGAGCAATGCTTGACGGCTGCATTGTGTCTACATTGTGAAAGGAGAGTACAAAGATGAGTTAGGTATCTTTTAGAGCACCTGGGGTAGGTGCTCAATAAATACTTATTTTATAACTATACTTTTTAATTTTTAAAAAGATTTTGTTTATTTGAGAGAGAGAAAGAACACAGAGGGAGAGTGAGAGGGAGAAGCAGACTCCTGTTGAGCAGAGAGCCTGATTCCAGGGTCGCTGGATCCCTGGACCCTGAACACATCATGACTGAGCTGAATGAAGGCTTAATGACTGAGCCGCCCAGGCTCCCTTCCCCTCCCCATTTCTTAAAGATATTTATTTATTTGAGAGAGAGCACAGAAGGAGAGGGAGAACTTTAAAAAAAAGTATATAATGCATCTGTGGCAGCCATCAAAATGTGTCCCTCAGATGTTCTGCTGTGGGGATGGGAGGGGAGGGTAATTAACGTTCAACTCCAGCTCTTGAATCCAACACCTTGGTTACGCCGAGGTCACACTTCCCACAGCCTGCTTCCAGCCAATGGCTGGTTCTATAAGATACATGACTGATTCTTGTGATGGTGACTTTGGCCTGAGGACTCCCATTGCATTGCTGTCTAAATTCTCTCTCTCTCTCTTTAAAGGGTCAACCCTGCATTGTGATCTGTCAGCAATCCCAGCCTCCTGCAGCTCCCCCTACCCCAACCGTTGCCCGGTGGGATTTCCCCCCAAATATATCCCTTGCATGTCTGATCCTGTCTTGGTGTCTGCTTCTCAGAGTCACTGGACTAAGACAACATCCAACAATCACTGATTTAAGTCCCTTCCAGCCTTGGGTTAATATCATTTCTTCAAGCCTTGGCAGAGCTTCTGACATAGGACTTTTTCTATGCAGATGGCTCTAAAGTGTTACTAATCCTATTTTTTGTATTTGCTGTTATCAAAGCATATGATATTTACTTGTCTTACTGCCAGACACTTTTTAAATCATTTATTTATTTATTTGTTTATTTGTTTTTGGATGAATCCTGATGAGAAAACTTATTTTTGTTTGAATATAATTAGTGAAACTTCCAAACCCAACTGTATGCTAGGAAACATTGCTATTTACCATAAGTTAAGAGAAATACCCTTAGGACTTTAAAGTGATTGGTTTGTTGCAGAAAAGAAATGAAATAAAACATTATAGATGTTACACTGACTTCCTGAATCTTTGGAAGCTAGGTTTATAATGTATAAAACTGGTCATTTTAAAATAGTAATGAGCATATTTACAAGATCATTTCTTCTTCCACCACTTCTCGTTCTTTTCCTTTCTTCTGAATTGTTCTTTCTTTCCTAAATACCCTCTATATAGCAAGACATGAATATAAAGTGTCTCTCCTGGGAAACGTAAAGCCACACAGAGGAGATGGGATATACTCACAAATGACAGTAACACAAAGTGACCATGTAGGCAGTGTCCTTAAAGAGCAGGTGAACCAGATGCGTGCCACAGTCTTGGTGCTTTCCCTGCTTGGCTGGCAGCTTCTCAACCCAGCAGGGCAGCAGTTCCCTAGGCGGCCCAGTTCTGGGATATGCCTTTGGGAGTTGTTCCTGGAAGTCCAGCCTAGGCTCTGTTTCTGCTACCTTTCCAAGGATTCTGTAAGCTACTTAATAGATGTAATAAATACACTTTTATTGGGGGAAAAAAAGAGCAAGTGATATTTTCACTGGGGAAAAAAGAGGGCAAGTGAATTCTACGGCATGTTGTTCTGGACCCTCATCCACTCCCATTTCTTCAAGGTAACTAAGTTGTAGGTGATTTCTGTATTATTCTAGGGTTTTAAAATGGTTCTGTAAATTTCTGACCTCATCCTTTATGTATTTAAGTAATATATAAAGAATACTTTATGTATTTAAGTAATATTAGAATCTTTCCTCCAACTGCTGTCCAAAAGTTGGACTTCACTTTTATCCACACAAATACCATGTTTGCTAAGGGAGTAATGTTAGGAGGCTGAGTTGGTAAAGTTTTAGAAAATAATAATAGTAGATCAGAAGAGACTAATGATCCATTAGCTTATCTATAGTTCGTCATCCTGTTCATATCCTTCTTAGCACTTATCACAGTTATCTTGTGTATCTATTTGTATCCTTCGTTATTGTCTGTTTCTTACTAGAAAGTAAGCCACGAAGGCAGGTCTATTCTCTCAGTATTTCCAAAATCCAGCACACTGCTTGGCTCAAATTAAGTGCTTAGTTATTAAATGAATGGTCTGCTTTAAGTAGCAGAATAATTTTTTTTTCTTAAAAGGGGAGAGTAAAATCCAGTTCAACAAATAATTACTGAATTCCTGCTATGGAGATACGATAGATTTTTTTCCCCTCCTTCCATGGATGGGGAAAAAAAAAAGGATGACTGATTAAAATCTGCCCTGGATTCTTATGGTTTTAAACTCTAATTATACCTAAGGATAGTTTCCTGCTTGATGCCATAGTTTCAACTTTTTTGGTTACATAACAGTAAGATTTAACCCATTTTTTAAAAAATGGTATTTTAAGAAGGAAGGACATTTTGTACACTTTTGGAGCATCTCCAGGAGACCCTGTCCTATAGTTGGACAGGGTAATATGCTTTGATTAAGACTGGAATTACCCTTGCAAACTAATCTCTGGGTTCTCTGAGTTGGGATTGCCCTTGCATCACTTCCCCAGGGGCCTTAGGAAATAGCTCATTCTATGATTGGAATTTCAAGTCAAAACACATTTATCTGAGCAGAATTTTAATGATTTATCAAAGAGAGGAGGGATTTTCCCAAACACATCTGAACTTACCAAATTACTGATCCCATTAGCTATGTTTTCTCTTAACCACCTTTCTTTGAACAAAGCAATTACTGCTGAAATCATCAAATGTATTTTTCATAAAAGCTTTTGACTAAGTTTTGTTTGATTAGCAGGAACCCAGTAAAAGTAAATATTGTTTGAGAAGGCACTTTCAGAGCCCTTTCTTTTTTCTTCATTGAATTAGCTTTTTAAAAGCGCTATTCTTTGGAGAGTAAGAGCCTTTTTCCAGCTGTCCTATTGTGTAGCTCAAGGTCTTGTTAATACTATTATCTGGCCCTGAGATTACAGGTAATTGTGATAAAACACAAGCTTCAGTTTCTGTAATCTCAGACAGAAATCTGTTTGTGCCCAGGTCTTCATATCAGGTGTTTGTTAAATTCAGACTTCTCTCACCTGGGATAGCCCCACTGGCCCCCAGTAAACAGAGAAGTAACTGGCAGGGACAGGGCTGCATTGAGGCTATTGCCTTTTTTTTTTTTTTAAATCGGGTGGCAGAACTCCTCCTGTGACCAACTTACATACAACGCGTGCTAAATGGGAAAATTACGTATTTTAAAATAGGCATGTTTGAAACAATAACACTTTTGAATGTGAAATGTACCAAAGGCCACATGTCTTTGGCTTTGCTTGTCAAATGGAGAGGCTGCCAGAACCACTCGGCTCCATGGTTCTCATGCCCCAAAGTCCTGCAAATTGACACGTAAGTAGACAACACACAAAGAAGCTCAGCCCATGAGAAAGTGAGTTTGGGCGCTTGGGCTGGCCTCCTTTCTCTCTGTGTGGAGTTTTTTCCAGCTTCACTTCTTCTGCCCCATCTTAGTTTCTCAGAAAGGAGAGATTAAATGTGTCTGGAATTTCAGCATGTTAACTGCACAGGCAACATGAGGCTAGCACTCAGGCCACTGTTCAGCCTGTCATATGGAAGGAATTGCCTTTCAGGGGAGATTATAATTGTGTATGTAGCCACACAAATGCACATTCTGCCTGGAGGAAAATGCACAGAAGAGGAGGCCTCATGCTGCCACTCAGGTCTCTTTGTAGAGGGCTGCATAAGAAGCCCTCACATGGTGGAGTCAACTCTTTTGGGCTTAATGAGTCATCTTTTTTGTGTGATGCCTACTTCAAAAAAAAGGAAGAAGAAGAAATGCACTTTTCCCAAAGTAGGTTGCTTTTATTGGCCCTGCAGCTTTGTCTTAGAGTTTTGTACATTCCTGATGACATCATTTACAATGCTAGTGCACAGACAGTAAACAAAAAATAATTTAGCTTTTGGGCATTTAGACAAACCTTAAATAATTCAATTTAGAGAAATGATAATAAGCTTTATAAACAGCGCACATATGAGCTTAAACAACAAGCATGACCCCAATCCTTTTTGGAATGTGATGTGTTGAAAGATGGGTATAGAGAAAACTAGAAGCTTGACACTTTTGAATTATGTGCAGTTCAAACTTGAATCCAGTATGTTCTAGTTAGTGGATAAAATACAGGCTACCACGTGAGTAAGTCATCAAGCTCCTTGGGCCATAACATTTTCCCTATGGGAAAGGAAAAGGTAATATTACCACCTACCTCACAGGAATGTTAGAAGATTGAGAAGATAAACACGTGGAGCTCTTTATAAGGAAGGTATTTTGTAAATAGAAAATGCTATTATTATTCTCCTTGATCAAATTTCCCCAACAAATGGAGTTGATAAAACCTACCTCACAGGGGGCTGACTGAGAGGATGAATTAATTAATATATATCAAGTATCTTAAACTATTTAATAAGACCTAAAGTGGTCTTTTTTTGATAGTCTATAGGCCACCAAAGCTGATATTTAGATGCATGGTTGGCTTACAAAGTCTTACGTGTATAGTCGGTCTTCTGTCTTGTCTTCAAAGGTTGGCTTGGTACAGTATTGTCAATCTATAAATAGAAGAAAATAGGTTAGGTCTTCAGGGACAATGGTCCTGCCTTTTTTCTCATCAAGGTTATGCCTATGAATAGCCTATGGAGTCTTGCTAATCTTTGTTGCTGTGTCTGGACATAAGGACTGTTTTGACCTTTGCGTTTCCAGCAAATATTTGCTTTTGATTTCATATTTCTAAAGGAGACATACACTTACAAGGAAAAGAAGTGGTTGATTTTTCTCAGCTTGTGAACTTTTTCTTATCACATTTCCTAGTAATTAAGAGAAAATAATTATTGTTGAAGGACCTGACATCAGGTTCTCCAAGTGGAAAGTTATTAAACTCAGCTGAGTAATAAAAACAGCTTTGGGGGACGCCTGGGTGGCTCAGTGGGTTAAAGCTGCTGCCTTCATCTCGGGTCGTGATCCCAGCGTGCTGGGATCAAGCCCCGCATCGGGCTCTCTGTTC
The DNA here is from genome assembly GCA_003697995.1 of Taxidea taxus jeffersonii. NCBI lineage: Eukaryota > Metazoa > Chordata > Mammalia > Carnivora > Mustelidae > Taxidea > Taxidea taxus. The sequence continues at coordinate 46,264 of ML107926.1, read as the reverse complement.
TGCAGACAGCCTGCTTCCTCCTCTCTCTCTCTGCCTCTCTGCCTACTTGTGATCTCTGTCGGATAAATAAATAAAATCTTTAAAAAAAACAAAACAAAACAAAAAAAAACAGCTTTGGTTGTTATGTTTAGAAAAGGGACACCAAAAAGGAATTTATATCTTTTTTAAAGATTTATTTATTTACTTATTTGAGAAAGAGAAGCAGAGGGAAAGTGGAGATGGGGGAGAGGGGCAGAGGGAGAGGGAGAGAGAAAGTAGACTCTGTGCTGAGAGCGGATCCTGATGTGGGGTTTGAGTCCATGACTCTGAGATCAGACCTGAGCCAAAACTAAGAGTCAGGTGCTTAAGCAACTATGCCACCCAGGCACCCCAGGAATTTTTATATATATGTAAATATATGTGTGTATATATATACACAAATACACACACACACACACACACACATATATGTATATATATATTTAAGATTTTATTTATTTGCAAGAGAGAGACTGAGAGAGAGAGTATGAGTGGGGTGTGGGGGTCAGAGGGAGAAGCAGACTCCCTGTTGAGCAGGGAGCCAGATGTGGGGCTTGATCCTGGGACTCCAGGATCATGACCTGAGCCAAGGCAGTCACTCAACCACTGAGCTACCCAGGTGCCCCAAGAATTTATACTTTTTAACAACAAAGTTATCATTGACATCTCTTCTTCTGTTGGTATTTTCATAAGATTGGAGACACAAGATTTCCTAGGATGCCTTGGTTGTAGCCATTTCCAGCAAACAGAAAGGCTAAGGGGAGGAGGGGCTCCAGGATAAACACCTCTTAAGCAAGTAAGGCAGAAGTTAGAAACACACCTTGTGCTCACATTTCCTAGATGAGAAATTAATATAAGGCCCCTGCTAATTGCAAAGAAGCCTAGGAATTAAAGTTCAGCCAGACAATCATGTGCAAGAAGAATAGGAGCACAGATTTTGGGGGATGCAAACAAGAATCTGGCATACTTATTACTGACAGTGGAGATGTCTCTCCCACTGAGAGTGAGGTATATTTTTGGTAGCTAATTACCCTTATTCATAGGTGAATCATGGATGACCTGGAGAAAAAGTTTCTGGAGAAAAAGTTTTAACTTTTTCTCCCCTATCTCTACCTTTCCAAATTAAAGTGCAAAGGTATTTCATCCCCATCCCTGTTCTCTACTCATTCTTTTTTTTTCTCTTAGCTCTATGTCTCTTGTCATTTCTCTTGTATAACCTCTATTTCCTTTGTAAACATTTCCAACCAATCAGAATAGTCCATTTCTACACTTTAGCGAACTCATATAACGATAGGGTTTTAGTTCTTTATAATTGGGTTGGTTGCTGGGTGTTGGTGGTAACTTTGCTGCCAATTTTTGTTT